>VZTV01001435.1:22797-39186 GCA_013400875.1 Anhinga rufa | reverse complement strand
ACCCCACTCCCATCCCCATCCCATCCTATTCCATCCCACCATCCCCATCCACATCCCGTTCTATCCCATCCCATCCAATCCCATCCCCAACCCCATCCCATCCCCATCCCATCCCATTCCATCCCGTCCCCATCCCATCCCATCCCATCCCAGTAGCTCCCTGGTGCTGCCAGCCCTCACAGGCCTCCTGCTCCCATCCCAGCCCAGTGGTAAGGATGCAGATCAGTCCACACCCATCTTCCCACGTCCGGTGCTCATGCTCCCACCCATCTCCATGCTCCGGATGATCCCCAGAAGGGGGAACCCAGCACCGTGCGGAGATGCACGATGGGGCCACAGCCCCAGATCAAGGCTCCTACCAGTCCTGAGAGCAGAGGGAGCTCCTGGCCCTATTTCTTGGGGGAAATGCTTCCTCACCCTCTGACCTCCTCGTCTCGCCATCCCTGCAGTGCTGACGGGGAGTTTGCTGTGACCCACATGACGAAGGCCCACCTCTTCTCCAACGGGAAGGTGAAGTGGGTGCCGCCTGCCATCTACAAGAGCTCGTGCAGCATTGACGTGACCTTCTTCCCCTTCGACCAGCAGAACTGTAAGATGAAGTTTGGCTCCTGGACCTACGACAAGGCCAAGATCGACCTGGAGAACATGGAGCACCACGTGGACCTCAAGGATTACTGGGAGAGTGGCGAGTGGGCCATCATAAATGCCATTGGCACCTATAACTCCAAGAAGTATGACTGCTGCACAGAGATCTACCCCGACATCACCTTCTGCTTCATCATCCGCCGCCTCCCGCTCTTCTACACCATCAACCTCATCATACCCTGCCTGCTTATCTCCTGCCTGACCGTGCTGGTCTTCTACCTGCCCTCTGACTGTGGGGAGAAGATCACCCTCTGCATCTCCGTCCTGCTCTCCCTCACCGTCTTCCTACTGCTCATCACGGAAATCATCCCGTCCACCTCGCTGGTCATCCCTCTCATCGGCGAGTACCTCCTCTTCACCATGATCTTCGTCACGCTCTCCATCATCATCACTGTGTTCGTTCTCAATGTCCACCACCGCTCCCCCAGCACCCACACCATGCCCCGATGGGTGCGTAGCTTCTTCCTCGACTCCATCCCTCGCTGGCTCTTTATGAAGCGACCCCCGGCGCTGCCTCCCCCCGAGGGGACCGCGGGGCAGTACGACCTGCCGGGGACGAGGCTCAGCACCTCCCGGTGCTGGCTGGAGACCGACGTGGATGACAAGTGGGAGGAGGAGGAGGAGGAAGAAGAAGAGGAGGAGGAGGAGGAGAAGACATACCCCAGCCGCATGTCCCAGGCGGGCTCCCACGGCCGCTATGGCTGCGGGCGCCAAGGTGGGAAGGCATCGGCAGGCGCAGCGCCCCGGGTGCCCCCCAAGGGGGAGGAGGAGGAGGTGGGCTCGGACCGGGGGCTGATGCTGTCCCCCAGCATCCTGAAGGCCCTGGAAGGGGTGCAGTACATCGCAGACCACCTGCGAGCTGAGGATGCTGACTTCTCGGTGAGTGGGTGCCCCCGAGGGCTGGGAGGTGAGGGAGGTCCCCCACCCTGGGTGCCACTTATACCTCCATGGCTGGGACCCCCCGTTGGTGCCCTGGCTGCTGAGGACCCAAAACCAGGGGGAAGATCAACGCCCACCTCCCGGGAGATGCCTGGTCCACGGGGTCAGCTGAGGGCTCCTCCAGCTGCCGTCCCTGCTGGCTGCAGGCATGTTGGAGGTGCCTCTCCTGCCCGTGCTGCCCTGCCCTCAGAGAGCAGCGATGGCCAAGCCTGCCCTGCTGGGACCCGGCTCAGAGGCTGCACCCCTACTTCTAGCCAGGTGGTTTCAGGAAACCCTGGGTGGGATTAGCTCTGCCCCAAGCAGACCTCCCCGAGAGGTCCAACCCCGGCTGCTCCAGGGATTTCCCCTGACACAGGGTAACTCCTCGCCCCGAGGCAAGTGGCAGATGGAGAGGAACCCTTCGGTGGTCTCCTAACTCCAAGGGGCCCTCACAAAGAGGGGGCTGCACCCTCTGCCCGCGCTCACAGCCCCTCTCTGCTCGGCAGGTGAAGGAGGACTGGAAGTACGTGGCCATGGTGATCGACCGCATCTTCCTGTGGATGTTCATCATCGTCTGCCTGCTGGGCACCGTGGGGCTCTTCCTCCCACCCTACCTGGCGGGGATGATCTAGGGGCCGGGCCAGGCTGCGGTGGGGACGGCGGGCGATGCACCCTCCTCTCCTCCCCAGGGAGCGGGAACGGTGGTGCCCACGTCCCGCCGCACCCTCGCCTCTCCCTGGGAGGACATGGCGGCAACCATGGAGGACCCTCAGGTGGGAAATGCAGGGTGAAGCAGGAGCTGTGCCGAGGGGTGACCTGGGGATGGTGGGGAGGGACGGGCTGCCTGCCATCCTGCCCGGGGCGGTCGCAGCCATCCCGGCATCAAGAAAGGCATGGTACAGCTTCCTCATTGCTCGAGCGCAGGCATCTAGGAGAGGCATCTGCTTCCTCGAGCTGCTGCAAGTCCTACCCGAAACCCAAGAGCTGCATCTGGTGGTAACTCCAACGTGCTGGGCAAGAAGAGGGGACCCCACAGCTGCTTTAGGACACCTCCTGACCGCAGGGTGCTCAGGACCACGGGCTGGTGCGGTCCTGCGTGACATGAGGCAGGCAATAACACTTCAGATGGCCCATGCGGGAGGGGTACAGCCGTGGGATGGAGGTCCCTGCTCAGCCGCATGGCTTGGGGGTCTCTGCTCTGCAAAGCCCAGCCCAGGCACCCTCTGCAAACCCGCTGGCGGTCGCTTCCGCACCGTTCCACACTGGAGCTTGGAGCAGCAGGGAGATGGGAACAGCCAAACCAGAAATGTGGGTGGCTTGGAAGGGAAAAGCCACCCTGCAGAATGGGATAACCCACCCGGCCACAGCCAGACAGCGCCCACGGACGCTGGGAGCTCAGGGGTGCTGCCTCGTGCCGAGGTCGGTGGACTTGGCTGGCACAGGGGCGGGCACCTGCACGGCCAAGGTCCATCCCAATCAAATCCTCCTCTCCATCCCATGTCAGATCCCGAACCATCTGGCTCTGATGTCTGCTGCAATCCAGCTGTTAATTTCTAGCTCCCACATGCCCTGAAGGACCCATGCTTACGGAGCATCTGCTCTCTTCTTCCGTGCCCCGAGAGGCACCAGGTTTTTCCTGCAACGTTTTCTCCCTCTGGAGACCGACCTGTTGCGGTGCCAGATGCATCCTGAGGGGTTTCAGAAAACACTTTTTATCCTTTCAGGAGTGAAACGGGCCAGAAGAAAGGGTGCCATGGTGGGACGTGCACGTCCCGAGGGCGTTGCAGCCGCTGTGCAGCCCCTGACGCTGGCAGGCTGGCTCAGGCGCGCGCACACGGGGCTGGGAAATGAGACGTGCGAGGGAGCGAGTGCCCCGGCGTGGCTGCGTGGGTGTACATGAGTGTGCGTGTGCCTAACCCGGTACGCAGGGGCTTTAGGGCTCTGCAGAGCCGGGAGTGCACGGGTGGAGAGAGCTCTCCTGTGGGGATAATTTCAGGCTTGGTTGGGGTTTCAGCAGACCTCACCGCGATGGGGCAGAGGGGGAAATTGCTCTCCTTCCCATGTTAATCCCCGCAGCCCCTCTCGCCAGCCGCAGCCAGCACCCACCGCCCCTCTCAGCTCGGCCCTGCCTGGCTGAGGAGGCCACCAGGGCCCTGGGGTGACCCCCCCAGTGTGACACTAGACCCGCAAGCATCATTCTTTTTGGGGGAACCCACCTTCATGGCTGTGCTATCCTGCATAAATCCCTTCCCAGCAGCCTCGACCATGAATTGCCCATGATTTCCTTAGGGTCTTTGGAAAGCAAAAGTCTGCCCATACTCTCACTAGCAAGGCTTGGGGTGGGAGCAGGGGGAGTGCAGGACCCTCGTGTGGATTGTGGGCTCAACAGGAGAGAAATGGGGCTCCAGAGACGACGTGGGTGCAGCAGACCCAGGTTCACCCCAGCAGCTCCCCCGCGGGTGCTGCCACTGGTTTGGCGCTTCCCCACGCCGGCGAGATGGCTCAGAGGTCTGAGCAGCACAACCCTTACTCCTTCTAAGGAGGTGCTGGTGACCAGGGGACTTGTCCCCACGGTGTGGGGGTGACAGGCAAGCACAGGCACCGCAGGACCTTGTGCATGGTTTATCTCAGCTAGAATGAACAGTGCTGTGGGAAGATGCTGGGGAAAAGCCCAAACCATACGGTTTCCAACTCAAAGCACAAACCGACCGGAGACTTGGTTTGCCGTCGTTGCTTACGCAGAGCAGCTCGGAGAAAACTCAGCTGGAAGAGGCACCGTTCTCCTGGTTTGTGTCACCGAAGGCTGCAGTCCACGGGTTCCCATCCCTCCCTGTGTTCTGCAGGCTCGGGGCTGGGCACGCTCCGGCCGCAGGCGCTGGGACCAGCTTCCCGGCGGCACGCAGGCCCGCCTCCCGTCATTAAATAAAGTCTTCTATACAATATACAAGGAAATGCAAACAGTCCCTCTGTCCACCACTCTAATGGCCCCTGGGGACCCCCGCGTGACTCCCCCGGCCGCCGTGCCCTCCGGCTCTTCTTGGCGAGGAGCGGGGTCCAGGTCCCCGTTGCAAAACGCCGCCCGCGGCCATCTGTCCTTGGAGGGGCCGAGGGACGGACACACGGATCTGCTGGCAGCTGGGGAGCAGGGAGCTGCCGAGCCAGAGGGATCTTCAGCTGCCTTCAGGGACAGCCAGGACCCCCCAGCCCTTTCCAGGGACGAGTCACCAGATGCATCCCTTCTTCAGAAGACTAATGAGACGACGCTAAAGACAAGAGCGGCTGCAGGAGGAGGGGGGAGAGGGAGGGCAGGACAGCGAGGCCATGGGAGACACACAAAAGCCAGCTCCTCCGCAACACGCTCCTCCCATCTCCGCTGATGGGAGCATGGCGGTCCCTCTCCTCCTTTTCTTCCCCACCCCTTCTCCTCCCCTCTCTCTGCCCCTGTCCTCACTCCAAGCACAGCTTCACTAGGTTGGCCTGGACCTTGGCTTGGTCCACGGCATCCAGGAGGTTCTTGGCATCCATGGCCAGGGTGTGGGAGGCCATCAGCATCTGCCGCTTGCACTCTTCACTCAGCGAGGTGATGGCGTTCTGCTGTGCCAGGCGCATCTTGTTGATGAGGTCGGCCAAGTCCTTGTTGAGCAGCTTCTGGGTCCCCTCGATCTGACCATGACACACAGGTGTTACAAACAGGGGGTGCCACCAGCACCCGACCCCACGCCGGATCTCTCTCCCTCCTCCCCAGTCCTACCTCGGTGCGGGAGGCAGCGGGCAGGACGGGCAGGATCTCGTCGACGCTGCCGATCAACTTCCGCAGGGACAGGCCCACATTCTGCGGGGAGGGCGGCAGGGTTAGGATGACTTCAGGCACGGGCACAGGGAAGCGGTGCCTGGGAGCAGTCTGTGATGCTGAGTCAAGGATCCCATTTGGAAGAGCAGGGCATAGTGGGAGACTCTCCCACCAATGACCCAAGGACCCAACAGAGGAGCTGGGGATGCTGGAAACGCTCCCACCATTGACCCAAGGACCCAACAGAGGAGTTGGGAGTGCTGGAATNTGCTGGAATCACTCCCACCATTGACCCAAGGACCCAATGGAGGAGCTGGGAGTGCTGGAATGCTCCCACCATTGAAGCAAGGACCCATCAGAGGTGCAGGGAGTGCTGGAAACCTCCCACCATTGTCCCAAGGACCCAACGGAGGAGCTGGGGATGCTGGAAACACTTCCACCATTGACCCAAGGACCCAACAGAGGAGCTGGGGATGCTGGAAACACTTCCACCATTGACCCAAGGACCCAACAGAGGAGCTGGGGATGCTGGAAACACTTCCACCATTGACCCAAGGACCCAACAGAGGAGCTGGGGATGCTGGAAACACTTCCACCATTGACCCAAGGACCCAACAGAGGAGCTGGGGATGCTGGAAACACTTCCACCATTGACCCAAGGACCCAACAGAGGAGCTGGGGATGCTGGAAACACTTCCACCATTGACCCAAGGACCCAACAGAGGAGCTGGGGATGCTGGAAACACTTCCACCATTGACCCAAGGACCCAACAGAGGAGCTGGGGATGCTGGAATCACTTTCACCATTGACCCAACGGAGGAGTTGGGAGTACTGGAATCACTCCTACCATTGACCCAAGGACCCAGTGGAGGAGCTGGGGATGCTGGAAACACTTCCACCATTGACCCAAGGACCCAATGAGGAGCTGGGAGTGCTGGAATCGCTCCCACCATTGATCCAGGGACCCAATGGAGGAGCTGGGAGTGCTGGAATCGCTCCCACCATTGATCCAGGGACCCAATGGAGGAGTTGGGAGTGCTGGAATCACTTCCACCATTGACCCAAGGACCCAATGAGGAGCTGGGAGTGCTGGAATCGCTCCCACCATTGACCCAAGGACCCAACGGAGGGGCAGGGAGTGCTGGAATAGCTTCCACCATTGACCCAGGGACCCAATGGAGGAGCTGGGAATGCCATAAACGCTCCCTCCTACATTTGCAAGACCTTCCTGAGATGGATGCTTGGTGGGAGTGACTCAGCAGACTCATTCCCAACTCCCTCCCCCATTCATCTGCCCCCTCCCTGCCCTTCCTACCTTCACCACGAGGATGTATCCCTCCGGGGGCAGGAAGCTGATCTCGTTCTTCAGCTGCAGCACAGCCTGCACCAGGTCCATGACGTTGCTGTACACCGTGTCATCTGTGCGGTCCAGGTTGGCAGTGGGGGCCGGCTGGATGGGCTGCTGGGGAGCGGGGACACGATGGGATCAGAAGGACCGAGGGGGCAAGGAGGGAAAGACCAACACCTATGGGGAGTCCTGGCCAGACCCATCCATCTCTCACCCACAAACCCGATGCTGCTGGGTCTGTCTGACCCCTTTGGGGACCGGGGGAGTCAGAGAAGTCCCAACCTGCATGTGCAGAGGGATGATGGAGGTGGGGAAGGAGGACTGGGACCATGGTGGCTCCATCCAGGGAGGTCTTACCTGTGCCCCGAGTCTTGGAGGCTTCTGGGGGGGCCCCGTGAACTCCGCTACGCCATCAGTAAGGGAAAGGAAGGAGAGTCACTCTGGCTGTTCCCCTGGACACACAGGCATGCTGCAAGACCCCAGGGACCTATGCCACGTCCCGCACCACCCTGGAGCAGCGTGTCCCACTGTGGCTGGACACCCTGACCCGGCCCAGTTGTGCCACCTCCTCTCAGGGTCAGACCCCCTTGGACCCCCACGCCTGGGACAGGCAGATCCCTCCCTGAGGCAGGCAAAGCTGCTCCCCATGATCTGGGATCTCTTTCATGGAGGATCCCAAAGGCAATACGGCCCCGAGGCTCCTCGCAGCTCAGCGCGGGGTTCCCTGCTTGCAGCCCCAAAGCGGGTGCTCCCCGGTGGGGGCCACGGGCAGCCCCGCACCCCGTCCAGCTGTGGGCACTCACTGTAATCCGTCTCCTTCTCTGGGAGCAGCTGTGGGGGGAATAAACAGCGAATGAGAGGCACAAAGTCCTGCCTGGAGGCAGCAAAGAGGCAGAAGGCATCACCATCCCCTCCCGGGGCTTCTGGTGGGGAGCTCCGGACAGCCAATATTTCACCCCGTTAACATTCCCAGATTAATTTTCCCAGTGCGAGGAGCACATATATAAATATCCATCGCCCATCCACGCCAAAGCAAATGAGGATCTCCAGACACCCCCAGGAGAAGGACCCCCTGCACCCAAATAGACCCCAACCTGGTCTTTCCAGGGCCAGCACCACTCACCGGGGGAACGTTGTTGTTCATGAACACCGTCGGGTCCTGCAAAGGGGGAGAAGCTTTGTGAGAGGCATGGAAAAAAGGAAAAAGAAAGGGAAAAAAATAGGGTTTTTCCTAATTTCTGGGAGACTCATGAAACACATCATGGGAATGCATCTCTGCAGGGTCCGGGAATGTGGGAGGGGAAGGGGCTTCATGGCCATCGCTGGTCTCATCCCCATCCCATCCCATCGCCCCTGTCTGCTCCCCACCTGCTCCCGGGGTACCAGAAACCTCAAACTGCTGCTCCAAAAAAAAATGAAGCTTAATTCAAGGAGCTGTTTGCGGCCCCCGGGGGCGAGGGGAGCTGGGCTTTGCTTCGCAGGCTGCGTGAGTCTATTAAATAAAGGATTTTCTGTCTCCTCCCAAGCCTGTCTCACAAGCAAGCTGATGGATTAGTCACACATTAGCTATCTCCAGTCCTTATTTCCAAAGCATTATGAAAGCTCATTAAGACGTGATTGCAAGTATTTAAGATTTGCCCGAGTTTCAAAATATTAATTTTGAAATTAAGCAGCTCCGTGAAGTTTTTATGGGTGAGGAAAATAAAGGGGTGCAAGAGGTTTGGCTGCTGGAGGAGCCATCCCTCCAAGGAAAACTGGCTTTTCCAGCCACGAAGAGCAACCTCAGCGGCTGCTGTGGCTTTTCCACCACCTTTACGAGGGTGCAAGAGCTGGAGACATCCCGAGGCCACTCACCAGGGACTTCTCCTCCTGCCGCAGCCACTGGTAGTCCTCCACCATCTGCTTCTGCTGCTTGTCCAGGACCTGCTGCATCTTGAGACTCTCAATCTCCCAGAGCTTCTGCGCCTCCTCCCTGCTCCTGGGACGGAGGAAATCTTCCTCCTGGTGTGCAGAGCTGGCAGTGACTGGGGGGCTCAGGAGGCAGAGCCCCCCCTGATTTCGGCACGGGAGCCAGAGCCCCGCTCCGTGCATGCAAGCCATGCGCCAGACCCCAACAGCCACGAACCCCCAGACTGAATTTTGGGGAGCGTTTGGATTTCTAGCAGGGAGGGGAAACCACCGGCTGGCCCCAAATCTCCCTCCGCCGCATCCTGGCACTTCCCAGCCCCGCGTGCGAGCCGTGGGCAGCATTCACGGGCCGGCCTGGGGAGCCGCTCACCATGCCCACGGCACGGACGCACTCGGCACCGCGGCTGTGCCGGCACGCCGGGGCAGAGCACCACAGCATGCACCCCAACACCCGGCTCTGATTTCGGGGCTAGCCTAAACCGAGCTCAGGCTACAAACCACCGCTGGCGTTTTAGGTGGCAGGGCTGAGCGTGAGGAGCCGACCCAAGGCTCCGAGGAGGGGCAGTCACCCCTCCCCTGCCCGTTTTTGGGGGCACCGTGCCAACCGCTCGTCCACCAACACGCCTTCACCGGGATGTGCGTGCAAGCATGCACGGCAAGGGGCTGGAGACACCCTGGAGTCCTTCAAAGGCTTGATCCCTCCAGCCTGCAAACAGCACCCATGGGGCGACAGGATTTGGCCCTCCAGCAGCCGGGTTGGGAGCAACATCGAGCTCAAAGCAGCGGAGGCGGCAGCAACCAAGCGGAGCGCGGCGCAGCGAGCATCCCTCCCACCGAGCCCTCGCCTCCTGCGAGGTCCCCGGCGTGCCCGGGATGAGGCCACCTGGGACCGGCACGTCCTCTGGATGCCGCGGGAGGGGGGAATCCCTCTCTTACCCTCATGCTGTGGCGCTTGAAGACGTTGTGGCGGTTGAGCGGCGGGGTGTGCAGGGAGTTGGCCGGAGACTGGTACTCGATGGGGCTGGTGAGCGTAGGCGAGCTGGCACACNAGACAGACAGACAGACGGAGCGGACAACGTGGGGGAAGAGCGGCTTTTGCACCTGGAGCAGCCTCTGTCATCACACCCATCTGTGCGGCAGGATTGGGACCTTCCTCCGACAGAGGAAGGTTGCTTGGTTCTTCCTCGCCCTGAGCACGGGCTTGAGACCCCCCCGTGCTGCTGCCTGCACCCCTGCCTAGCCCCAAAAGAGCACCTAAAATAGTTGCTCTTGAGGGTTTCACCCTAATGCTTCGGGGACCAGCCCCGGTCCTTGCAGAGGGGGTGCCCTGAGCTCCCACAGGGCAGCCAAAATCAGCCCAGGTGACACCAGAGAGCAGCAAACCTCCTCTCCACCCAACCGCGCATGCAGACCGGCCGGGTGCCAAGCGTGCAAAGTGCCCTTCCCTAGGGCGAAAGCCTCTCTGCCAGCTCTGAAGGATGACGGACAAAACACGGGGCAGGGCAGGGCTGAGCCCCGAGGGGTGCAGCGTCCTGCTGGCAAGGCGGCGAGAGGCGGTCGGTGGTGGCGTGGGGCACCTCGGAGCCCCAAAAGCCACGAGCCCCTGAAAGGCCGAGCTCCAGGCAGAGCTTTCCGGCATCGACCCCCTTATTCAGGTCCCTGGGGGATGCTCCGGCCATGCAACCTTACCTGGAACTGCAGCTTGGGAGCCAGGAGGTTGCTCTGGGGTGGTGGCTTGTACCTGGGTCTGCTGGGCTGCAGGGAGCCGAGAAGGGAGAAAGGCATGGTGGGTGCAAGATCGGGGAGGTCCCACTTCTGCAGCACCCGTGGGCTCTGCCCTCTCCTCACCTTCGGAGGTGGCTCCTGGAAGGACAGCGGCTCCATGATTTTGGGGGGCCGGTGGCGGTTGTTCCTCTCCTGCTCCTTGGCCAGCTCCTTCTCCGTCAGGTAAATCTCACTGCAGGGGGAGACGGAGGGCGACAGCCCCAGGAGAGGGCATTGGCACGTCTCCCCTACCCCAGAGCGTGGGGATGCTTGAGCTGGGTGGGCCACGGGAAACACGAGGGAGCAAGGAGGGGTGGGAAGAGCGGAGGGGAAGGACTGGGAGGACAGAGCATGGTCCTGGCTGGCCCACACCAGCATCACCACGGCTGACCCCAATGAGGTGCGGGGTCAGGGCTCCCATGCAAGACCCCTCCCCGGGAAGCAAAGCATTTCCATTTCATCCCAGGTACCACCACCCCGGGGGCAGGTGGGCTCAGATGGTCTCCAACGCTCCCTTGAGTTTGGACGTGGCCAGAAAACTCCGGACCCAAATGAAGCACGGCTTCATTTTTCTCCTTCACCCACTTGCCCACCCCTCCATCAAACCACGGACCCCCCAGCCCATCATCAGTCCCCCGCATCCCCCTTCACCTCAAGCTGCAAACCAAGTCCTTGAACTTGGGCCTTTCGCTGGGGTCGTAGTCCCAGCAGCGCGTCATGAGGGTGTAGAGGACGGGGGGGCAGAGGTCGGGCTTGGGCAGGCGGTCGCCCCTCTCCAGCACCCCGATCACATCCTTGTTCTCCAGCCAGAAGAAGGGCTGCTTGCCATAGCTCAGGATCTCCCACACGCACACAGCTGTGGGAGCAACAGGAGCAACCTCAACTGATGCTAGAGCTGGGGCACCAAGCCCTCGCTTGGGTTTTTGGGGACCTGGTGACAATGCCATGCTTCGCTGGGTGACACCAAGTGACCTGGACAAGGTCACAAGGGCACAAAGCTGCTCGGCCTTTCCGGTCCTTGGGTGAAAAATGCAGAGAAAAGAGCTGCCTGCTCTCCCAGGGAGCTGCAAGGAGCCCAGCTCCTGGTTGCTGCTGGCCATAGGGCTGTTAGCGACAGACAGACGGACGGATGAGCGCAAGAGGCCGTGGGGATGGGCTGACAGGCGGGGAGATGGATACACGCAGGGGTAGAGTTTAACTCAGCCCCCCTGACTGCCCTGAATTCACTGGAAGAGGAGGAAGCGCTTAACGATGGTTGAATTGCACGAAGCTCTGCCCCAGGAGGCCTTTTCCCAAGGGCAAGGCTGGGATAACCCCCGGCTCTGGAGCAGGATTCGTCCCTGGGCATTAAGATGATGCCAAGGGAGGGGGGCAATGCCCGGGACCCTGCTCCGTCCCCGTCCCACCACGCACCGAACATCCAGACGTCGCTGGCCGTCGTGAAGCGGCGGAAGTTGATGGACTCGGGTGACATCCACTTGATGGGGAGACGGCTGACGGACGCTGCAGGGAGAGACAGCCGGTGGCTGCGCTCGCTGCAGGAGGGATGGAGCAGCCCCAGCACAGGCAGGGCAGGGCAGCGAGGTCTCACCTCTGCCCCAGCCCCTTCCCACCACTGCGTGCCGGCTCTGCCGTCCGGAGACGTCCCTCCTCCAACCTCCCAGGGTTGGGGCGAGCCCCAACCCCATCACGTAGCTCTTACCTTTATAGTACTCCTCCTCATCCTCGATGTACCTGGAGAGCCCAAAGTCTCCCAGCTTCACGCACTCTGGGGAGGCCACCAGGATGTTCCTCACGGCAATATCCCTGCAAGGAGAGAGACCCTTGGCTGGGGAGAAGGGATGGAGAAGGGATGGAGAAGGAGAGCTCACACCCAGACAACCAGCTCACCCAGCTGCAAAAGGGGTCTGCAGCAAAGGATGCTGCCAGCCTCTGCCCGCTCCTGCTCCCCACCTCCCTGTCCCCCTGCGGTCCCTGCCATCCCCTGCCTCTCCCGGCGTCCTGCCCGGCTCCTTTTCCCTCCTGCCCTACCTGTGCACGCAGTTGATGGCCTCCAGGTAGGCCAGGGCTTTGCTGACCTGCAGCACGTAGAGGATGAGCGTGGGCACGGTGAGGCAGTGCTTGTTCTGCTCCAGGTATTGCCCCAGCTGCAACAGGACGAGCAAGGGGGGGTCAGGGATGAACAGGGGCAGGAAGGGTGGCAGGGGGACGGGACGGGCTCCAGCAGTGGGACCCCGCTCACCTCTCCATAGGGGTAGAGCTCCATGATGATCCAGGTGGGCTCCTCTTCCGCAATGCCGATGAGCTTCACGATATGGGGGTGGTCCAGCTTCTTCATCAGCACTGCGGGGAGACGGCGTCAGACACCCTGCAATGGTAGGGCCCCCCTCCAGGAGCCCAAGCCCCTGTCCTGTGGTGTAGGGGGCTTGAAGCCAGAGACAGAGCAGGAGGAATTGCCAGGGAGAGCCTAGTACATCCCCAAAGGAGTTGGGACCCGTGGTTTCCCACTCCCCAGGGATCTACATCCAGGTGGTGCCCATCTGCTCTCACACAAGGATTCAGCAGCTTTTCTTCTCCCCCTGGTAGCCATCCCTCCCATAAACCAGGTATTTTGGAGAACAGCCATGTCACAGGGGCGAGGGCACGGGATACCTCCCTGTTCCTGCTCTGCCCCGCATTGCAATGGCAATTTGTCCCCAGGCAGGGACCAGGAGATGCCAGGGCAGGGTTCTGCCATCCTGTCTCTAACACCCCACCATTGCGATGCTGCAGACACTGCCAGGCCCCCCCCACATCTGTCCCCTGCCCGCCTATGCGAGCCCGGTGGGCTGCAGGACCCCCTGGCGTACCCGCTTCGCTCAGGAACTTGTCCTTGTTCTCCGGGCTGCAGTCCTTCTTGCAGGTCTTCACAGCCACGTTGATGAGCTCCCCTTTCTGCAAGGAGAAGGAGGGGTGGGGGCTGCTTTACCCCACTCCCCCCGCCCCCAGCCATGGAGAGGGCAGGGAGAGGGCAGGACACTCACCGGGGTGGTGTAGATCCCCTCATAGACCTCTCCGAAGAAGCCTTCTCCGAGGATCCTGCCCAACGTGACGTCCTCCCGGGAGATCCCGTAGTGCTGGACTTCACAGAGAGGGGAGCAGGGCAGAAATGGCAGCGCCGGCGGGCAGGAAGCTACCTGTACCCCTGCCCGCTCCGTGGGCAGAGCCCCCACGCTAAGCGGGAGATGTCGGCGATCCCTGGGTACCAACCCTCTCCATCACCCCCTCGGCAAGGACCCACAGGTCCTGCCCCATGGCACATGGGGTGATCCCAGCTCCTTCAGCCCCTCTGCGGGGTAAGGTGGGCAGCGCAGGCAAAACCTTGCTCCCAGATTTGTAGGGATGGGGTGGGAAATTGAGGTGGGCAGGAGGAGGTGGGAGGGCTTGGTTGGGGTGCTGGGAGATGGGCAAGAGGGCGCCCAGGGGGGAAGCACCTACCTCCAGACCTCGGTCTTGAAGACTCATCAGGGATTTCAGCATAAATATCAGAGTCTAGGGCAAGAAGGAGGTTGCAGGCAGAGATTCAGGCAGCTCAGTGGGCAGGGGGGTTCATTGCAGCATCCCCATGGGGTCCGGCCACCCAGCCTGGAGCCGCCCCTGGGGGCACCGCGGCTGGCAGGAGCATGCGGGATGCTGGCCTGGCCCTCTCCCGGGATGCTCAGCCGCATCTCGACCCCCAGACAAAGGGCTGGGGGTGTCCAGCTCCACCAAACCCCCGCATCCCCAATGCACTGGTGCCCCACAGCCCTGCCTGCATCCCTGGGGTTGGTGGGAAGGAAGGAGCCAAAAACTCACCCACGCTTATGCTGTCCGACAGCGTGGACTGCCTATCCTCCAGGTGCCTGTGGGGTGGGAGGAGGTCGGGGTCAGGGAGCGGGGTGGGGGGGCAGGACGGGGTCCCAGCCCTGCTCCGCGGCCAGGCGTTACTCACGGGGCCGGGATCTGCGGCAGGCTGATCCTCTTCTCCCGCTCTGCGGACAGGACAGCAGACAGTCATTTCCCAGCCTCCCCCCGCCATCAGAGCCTGATGGGTGCTGGGGGCCCCCCCAACGCCTCGACCACATGTGCAGTGAGTTTGGTGGGTCTCAGGTGGGGTCACTCCAAAGCCACAGGTGATGCTGTGGCCATGGAGAGAGCAGCGAAGGGCTTGGGGGAACATGGGTGGGCACCCTGCTGGGGTCGGTGCCCCTCAGGGTGCTTACCTTTCCTAGGGAAGACGATGAGGGATGTTTCCAAGCCTGTTTGCAGCCGGCAGTAGCCGTCGATGAGGTCAGCCATGTTCTCCGCCTCGGCCAGAGAAGCTGTCTTGATAGTCAGGGACTGGGGGAGACGGCAGGGACAGGGGGACGGGTGAGCCCAGAGCTGGAGCAGGGGGATGCTGGGATGGAGGGGGGTCCCCCCTTCTCCCCACCTTGGGGTAGCTCGGTGACCACCTCCCTGCTCTGCAGCGGATCCCAGTTTCTCCAGCGTCATCCTTCCCAGCACCCCAGGACACCCCAGCCAACATGCCCAGCACCAAACCACCCCCGGGCAGGGTGGACCCTTGGGGCAGGGGCACCCCCGGGGCAGCTTGGACGTGCCCTGCTTTGGGGGACAGTCTCCCCTCGGCCGGGGCTGGAGGCAGGAGCTCCCTCAGTGGGATCAGAGCCACTCACCAAGTCCTGCCTAACCCGCAGGGATGCGATCCCCCATCCCTCCCACACCCCCCAGCACCCGGGGCACCCCCCCAGTGCCTCCTCACCTGGGGGGTGCCGCTGAGCCCCAGCTGCAGCAGAGCCCGGCCCTCCTCCACGCTGGAGCACTTGATGGACTTGATGTGCTTGAATTCGGCCAAGCACGTGGGCTGGGGAGAGAGGCAGAGCCCCGGCGTCGACTTTAATCACTGATTTAAGAGCCCCCCACTCCCCATCCAGCACCCAATGCCCACCCCGTACCTTGGCCTCCTTGCTCGTCATCTGCCGGATGCCCTTGGGTCCGATGACCAGGTCCACCGTGATGTTCCACCCTTGCTGGAGGAGGGGGGGCAGCAGAAGGAGGATGCAAATTTGGGGGATGAGGAGCGTGTACCCCCAGAGCCAGGACCCCCCTTTAACCCGCTGCAATGTGTGAGACACCCTGGGAAAAAAAATCACCTTCCCGGAGGGACTTGGGAGAGAGGCTGGTTTGGGTGGTGCAAGGTAAGGAGCCCAGTGTGGGTGTTTTTCCTCCTCCCAGCCCAAATGGGGTTCCCAGCACTCCTGGTTTGCCACCTTCTCACCCCAGTGGGGTTCAGCAAACTGCAGGCACTGGCTTGCACCCACCGGGCTTGGACCCCTGGGTGTGGAAGGTCCCCAGAGCCCCCACTGCACCCCCAGCCCCTCTCAGCATCCTCCAAAAAGGGCCCCCCAGGGCCTCTCCCCGCTGTGGGGAGGGGAAGAGATGCTCAGCTTCCCCTTGGGGAGGTGATACCGGCAGGCTGCAAGATCAGCAGTCCCCTCGCCGGGGGATTTTGCGTTTGTGCCTCCCTTGGGGGACAGCAAGTGATTTCCAAGCCTTGGCAACTCCCCGCGGGGTCTCCCCTGAGCTCAGCGTGGTCGAGCTCCTCTCCAAGCCCGGGGACTGGGGCAGGGAGCAGCCCACGGCAGGGTGGCTTTGTCCATGCTGCCGCCTGTGAGCATCTCGGTCTGCACTGCCCAAACGGTGCCCCGGGATGCGGCAGGTGGCAGCCCACAGCCCACTGCCCCGCCACGCAGGCTTAATTAACAGCTTAAGAGCACTGATGACTATGGTTGCATCTTTAGTAAGACTTTGGTGGGCTTAAGGGCATGGGAGATGCAGCCTCAAACACCAGCTTGTGGTGGTGGTTGTCCTCACCCCGCAGTGTCCCCCCCTGCACGCTGCCTGCCATGGGGCACACAGCTAATGCAGCTGGCCCCAGAGCACCCATCCCATCCCATCCCATCCCATCCCATCCCATCCCATCCCATCCCATCCCAT
>VZTV01001430.1:0-25732 GCA_013400875.1 Anhinga rufa | reverse complement strand
CCCCACTTTATACTCACTACTTATAAAACTGTGCTGAATCCCTGCAAGCATATTTGCTCAACACTCTTAGCAGTGCAAACAACACTAGGGAAAATTTTTTTTCCCTCCACTTCTGTAGAGTTAATTCAATACTGTCACAGACAATCAGTTCAGTCTGGCACAGGACAAAATGAAAGCTAATCAAAATACTCTCCCCATTCTTTCTGAAGGCTTAGCAGTACAGATAAACTAGCAAACTGAATTTCATTTCAGTACCTGAGAAGGAGCTTAAAGTAAACACCTTAAAATAACACCCTGAAGAAACAGTGCTCTTTGCAACAACAGTTGTGTGACGATGCTCAGAAGAGTATGGAGAATGTATGGCACATGGCAAATACAGTCTAATACCTGTATTTCTGCATCAATCCTGTCAGTCCTTCTATTTATACAAGTGGCTATAAGCATTTACCTTGAAGAAATAAGAGTGCTGCCTTACAGAAATAATGAACACTCCAGCTGGAGACAAGAGCCCAACGAGGGGATCAAAATTAAAACCAAGTAAAACAGAAGAAAAAAACCTGCAGTGAACCTGCAGTCAAGCTGGCAGCCAAGCAAGCTGTCTTCCCTGCACTCCGCCCCTACTGTCAATCATCTGATTTCATTGCAGTTGCTTTTACTTCACATATTACAATGTGTCACCCCTCTGCTCACAGATACACGATGATTACTAATAAAAGATGCATGGGAAATCAAGTTAAAGAAAAGAGGCTCAGGACAAAGTGGCTTGGGTAATTCGGTATGCAAGATGCTAGTTTTTCACAGTGCCAACTATATGGCAATAAATGCAGAGATAAATACATCCCAGCTACAAGAAAAACCCCACAAGCCGATAGCCAACCCACATGCAGTGGTTTGTTTGGGAGGGGTTTTGGGTTGTTTTTTGTTGTGTTGGTTTTTTTTGTTAGTTTGTGGTTTTGTTGTTGTTTTTTAAAAGTTTTTTTTTTCCTTCTCATTTGCAATCAAACAGACTTAAGATCACAGTTTGCTGATGCCTCTCAGTTATGATCCAGGGCTGCTTGTTCTGCCCATACATCAAAATTTCCAGCAGGCAGGGAATCTCACCCTGAGCATGATGCAATTGCAGCTTTTCTACACCTCAGCTCTCTATGAAGCAATCTGCCAATTTGCATCCAGTTACTTCAGATGGCTCACATACTTGCCAAAGAGCGCGCAAGCTGCTGGGAGCATGGGAGTTCATTACCTACATCAAATTTGGACCATTGCTCACAGGCCAGCATGTCAACTGTAGCGTAATAACACTGTAAATTTTAAAACTACAAGAATAGAAATGCTTAATTGTTCCCACAGTCAACCTGCCAGCATCAACCTCAGCTACACCTTGGACAGAGGGAAGGCGCAGGGTGGGGAGCTTTATTTTCTCTATAGCAGTCCACAAGAAAAGAACATCATTTAAGAAAAGGTTTCACGTTTGAGATGACACACTCTTCCCTCAGAAGCCCTTCCCAGTTTTAATGAAGGGGGAGTGGAACAACCCCAAAGAACAGGTAAAAATTAAGCAAAACCACAACAGTTCGATCAACACCCCACTGATTCTTGCTTTTCAAAAAGTCTGAAAGATGCTGCAATCAAAAACATTGTCCTCTTACAACAAGAATAAATGTAAACAGTTTTGATCCTTACAGAAAGAACATCTATCTCTTCAGAATCATTGTGTCCTACATGCACAGAGGGGTCTGGACCTGCTGGATGCAGCTACTAGTGCTGAGGATTCAGACACTTCTCTTCCATTCATTCCTTTGGGCCACATGAACAGTAATGGACCTCTGTGCAGAGCTAAAAGTGACATAAAACCAGATCCTTGCCAAATTAGCTGGAACACTAAATAAGAGCAAGAAGCCTAATACATCAGACAAGGAAAGGCCTGAACTCAGCAGATGGTGAACAGAGCTAAATGCAGGCTCTAATTTGAAAGACTACAAGCAATGGACCAGGCTAGATCAACCCACTACAGCATTTTCCCAGGACACAAGACCATTTGAAAATGCAGAGACGAGAAAGATGTCTAAATGACACAAACAGAAGGTCATCCAACCAAAGCCAGAGTATTCCAGAGTTGCAGCAAGAGGAGAGGACAATGATAACTCTTTAGTTCTTTACAGAGTCAGGCACATAGGACTAAATTTTTTTCCCCACATGAAGCAGGTTGGGACAACTCCACCCCTAATTATTTTTGGGAAAGAAGTACGTGCTTACTTTTCCAATTTCATGTGAGGTCTCTGCAATGCCTCCCAGGCTATCTGCAATAATGAGAAAGATCTGTGGCTTCCACTGTAGAACCTGCATGATAAGTCTTCCTCTTTACAGAAAACCATTCACATTTTATTTGCATACCAACCTACATGCCCCTCTTCTCCCTCCTCCACTGGAACTTCTTAGGTTGAGAATCAGACTCTCTTGCAGTGCAGAAACTAAGATAGTGCCAAGAAGCACAACTGAATATAAATTAACCAAAAGTGAAGGAAGCCTGAAGTACTATCACAAGCTGTGTGGAGTCTCCTTCCCTGGAGACATTCAAACCCCGCCTGGACGCGGTCCTGTGCCCCCTGCTCTAGGTGTGCCTGCTCACGCAGGGGGGTTGGACGAGATCATCTCCAGAGGTCCCTTCCAACCCCTACCATTCTGTGTTCCAAATAAGTTTCTTATCCCGGAATCAGCATATTTTGCAGTTCTCTGTATAGCTTTCTTTCCCTGTTATTGCTTCATATGAGCTCTGCACCATGAGATATCAGCACCAAGAGCACACTCAACAACTTCTCAGGAAGACACTTCTCCCACACTTCCCCCAACCTTATCAAGTATATCTAATAGAAATGCCTGTCCAAATTTTTCAGGCTTTAATTTCAGACTGAAATTCATTTTGATTCTTCAATGAAAAAGTTCTCTCTTTATTTTTAAGTTGCTGTTAAAGACTTCTCAAACATTATTTAAAAACAGATCAAGCAACTTCTAAATTTAGAAGTTTTGCTCAGATAATCTTCCAAAAATATTCACATACATTTTTCTATTTATGTCTCCATCAAAGTTACTTGGAAAATAATTAGCAGTATCTTCTTTGTTGTGGCTGTCTAGGAGCTACATATACAGGTAGAATGGCAGAAGTTTCCTGGGTCATTTCTAGTTCATTCCATTTCTGTCTCTACAAATCTCCACCCACAGCATGATTATTATTAATTAATATATGAGGGGGAGACAAGTGGGGCAGGGGAGAGAGAGAGAGAGAGAAATGCACAGAAAATCATCTTCATCCCAGGTAGCACTTACAAACTGACCAACTTCAAGCATATTAACTACTATCCTAAATGCAGATGGACCTCTATTGAAGCCCCAGCACTTTTCAGAGTTAAATCACACTGCTGTAACATCTGAGCTTGTCATCAAGGTTAAGGCAAGACCTTCAAGTTTGTGAAGAGAATGACATTGCCTGAAGCACTACTAGTGACAAACAGAGAAAACAGACTTAACAGCTTTTAAAAAATCCTGCAAGACCTATTCTCCAACCCAGCCTTTCCACAACAGCATTAAGACCAAATTAGAGAGGAGAAAAACCTCTTCGTCACTCGCCTATTCTAAAGCTCTCAACACATCATTCACCTTTGCTCTGAAATGCAGAGAGGATGTATGCAAGTGATCATGCTCCAGCAAGAGAAGCAGGACTCCCACCTCCTTTAAAACAAAGTCAGAAAATAAACTGTTAAACCTGCGATGGTTAAAAAAAAAAAAGAACCTGTGAACTAAAGGAGGAAGTAAATTTTTAAAATGCTGATGGAGACAGATTCAAGCATACATGTACTCAACAGCTGCAAACAGAGCTGATGCAAGAAGGGGACACAGAGGAGTCTGACATCTCAGAAAAAGCTAGCTATAAGCATTTACAGGACAAACAGCGAGGAGAAAAACAAATGAGAAAACCTAGGGGAGTTACAAGACAACAGGAGCAACAAGCTTCCAATTGCCATTGCTTATTCACCAGATTTACAGCACTCTCTGTTAACTGGCACTGCTGTTACCTATTGCTAACACAGACTAAATCCAATTTTATTTAAGCTACTAAAAAAAATGGGTACAAATATGATGAACACCTGGCACTGTCCTTGTGCAGAAGGTGCTGATACGCACTCAGGCAGCCTACAGTGTGGAGCTAATTGAAACTCTATGGTCTTTTCCCAAAACCCTGCCTGTATTTTAGCGCGTTACAGCCGGCAGTGGGGTGTGCTCAGTTTATGTCTTTGCATACTCTAATTTTAACATTCCAATGAATAATTTAGTTCAGATTATAAGACCTTTTGCGTACTTCAGGCGTTTTCTCCTCCAGACTGTCAGTGTGGTCCCAAAGTATTGAACTGGGAAGCACTTAAGCAGGGCTGTTGACTGTTCCTCCCTCCCCTCCTCATATTTTGCCTGTTTTGTAAAAAGTAGAGTTCAGAACATAGGTCAGTCTATGACCTACAGAAAGCTGCATTACCCAAAGGAAACTGGAAAGATGCATTGTACTACATTGGTTTAAGTCACTGTTGA
This sequence comes from Anhinga rufa, assembly GCA_013400875.1. Lineage (NCBI taxonomy): Eukaryota > Metazoa > Chordata > Aves > Suliformes > Anhingidae > Anhinga > Anhinga rufa. Next base: position 21,157 of record VZTV01001430.1, on the reverse strand, counting down.
ACTGAATAACAAGGGAAAGGCAAAGTGCTTTTGCCTCACTAAAAAGCATGCTCACATTATTCAGCTTCCCAAATGCCCAGTACTCATTGGGAGGTTTACATAAGGAATGCGCAGGAAGGCTGAGGAGGTTCATGGGGGGCTCAGCTCCACTGAGACCAGAGCAGCAGACCTGCTGGGATGACCCCTGCTCTGGCCAAAAGAGGCTGCAGGGCCTCACTGCTGGTTTCCTCTCACTGCCATGTTGCAGCAGCTTCCAGATGTACAGACTGGTCCCATTGCAGGGACAGCTGTCTTCCTGGAAGCCTTACCCAGCATCATTTCCACTGGATCCACTTATGGGTGCTTCGAGCGTGTCTGTTGCTGGCAGCTGGCACCCGGCTCTTCCTCTTGCTTCTGGCACCCCTTCCCAGTAGGGCACATTACCTTGTGGGTGACAGTACATGCTGTCATCTGATTTAGCAGCAAACCAGCTGATTTCTTGCACACACACAGGCAAATCCTGTCCTACAATGCACAGGAAAGATTCCACCCAAATTCATATGGCCAGGACGGAGAAGGTGCTTCAAGGGTGTTTTCTTATTTAAAAAACGAAGGCACTATTACAGCATACACTTGGTATAACACCTTTCCTCCCCCAGTACTGAGGAAAACTCAGATTTCTCCCAGAACTGCATGGAAGAGAATCTCATTAATATCTACTTTGCTGTCTCTGGTAGTAAAAAAAATTCCTTTTCCTCTTTTTCTTCAGCCTGACCACAAGGAAGTTCTACACCATGATTGTTAAAGTCCTTCACATACAGCACGTGCATTGCCTGCAACATGAAAACTGTGCTGTGCTTCCAAATAGCATCACAGGTTGTTTACAGAGACAAGCTACTAAAGATATTTTTATCCTCATCTCCCAAGGCCAATTTATAATTAGTACAGCCCTTGAACAAGATGCACTTGCAGCATAGCATCAACATGCTGAGTCAGAATAGGGCTTCTTGTGCTGCCAGCAGCCCCCCAGGACAGCTCTCCTCAATGACTTTTGGTGTAACAGAGTGCTGGGCAATATTAATAGAGACACAGGCTAGCTGCAGGGCACAGCATGGACTAGGAGCTGTGCAGTGAAGGAAAGCACCTTGCAGGTGAAGCTGAGAAGTCTCCCAAGAAGACGTATTCTTTCTTGAAGTGGATGATGCAGCTGCCACTGCTGTTCTCTCTGTTCTCTCTACCACCGGCCTGACGTCAAAAAAGTTTCCTCCCTTTTACAGATATCCTAAGCCTCTCTTTGCTGCCATGTGAACACACAGCAGCTGCTCTGCAGAAACACTTCCACAGCAGTGAATGCCAGCATGCTTCCACATGGTTCACTCCACAGCATCCCTCCTGTATCTCCAAAGCCTTCCCACAGCTCTACTGCTCAGCTCAGAGAGTGCTGGCCACACAGCTACCATCTGAAGTGTCCCCAAGTGCAGTCTCTCAAACATAGGCGGCTGCTGGAATGCTTTTCACAGCATACGGATATAGCAGTTCAGCTACAACAAAGGCTCTGTTGTGCTACTGCATGGCCTGAAAGGGGGTGAAAAAGAGTATGCCATTGGATATGGCTGCCAGGAAGCTAGGGAGAGGCACGAGGAGGCAGGAAAGCAGAGAAACAGAGCCAGAAGAGGGAGAACAACAGGAAACCTGGATCCAGCTGCCTCCTCCTCCCCCCAGCTTGATTAGAGTTAAATACATGGGCACCCACGATGCAGAGCATTTTCCTTCCCTTGTCCACATTTCAGAACATGAGAGCTGAAGAGCCGGAACAGAGCAAGGGGAGCCTCTGGGGTCCCACCTGCTCTGTGGTGCTCCCCCCATAAAGCCCCCTGCTCCTCTTGGGGCAGGGAAAAGGCAGGCATGACCCAAAGGGCAGTGTCCCTTCCCACCCCTGTCTAGAGGGAAAGGGAAGCCAAGATCAGGTGAACCCTTCAAGTCTCATTTGTGGGATAACTCAATTATAACCCTCCATTTACCCAGAACCATCGATTGACAAAGGCAGGCAAGGCAGCAATTTACCAAACCACACAGAAGTCTCAGAAGCAGGGAGTAGAGTCCATAGACTGCAGTGACATCCACTCTGAATTCTTCTCTTCTTAAAAAAGAAAGTCTGTGGGCTTAAATGTGAGGAGAAATATTTATGACCATCTAAGCAACCCTCCTAAACATAATTAGCAGTCTCATTTTATTCAATTATGAGGTCACCAAAACTTCTTTCCATACTTTGCTAGTTTTTGCTATGGAAAAAAAGTACCAGAAACCTCATAGATGAAACCCACACTAAATTAACTTGGCTTCCTGGCCTCCTTTGGCCTCAAATAAGCAAAACCATTACCTCAGGAGAAACAAAGTTTGCCACCTGCACCCACAACACTCTAGGACAGGTTTAACACAAGTGAGAAAGCTAATCAAAACAGCCACGGCAGTGAGCTGAGCAACAAACATTGTCCACTGAGACCAGTTTAATTAGATCTGCCCACGGTGTTACCAATAAAATGTTGTCCCATGTCCATAAGTTTGCCATTTCCAGACTGCTGAGGGCCCTCCTCCTATGCTAGTTTTGCCCTTCCACCTGGCAAAAACTTGCTTTGCTCTGTTCTGCTGGCAGTTAACCAAAAACTAGTAAGATCACCTCCTAGAGCACGTTCTGTTATCACTATACAGCACCTATCTCTGTGTTGTGGTTTAGCCCCAGTCAGCAATTAAACATCACACAGATGCTCACTTGCTCCCCCCACCCCTGTGGGATGGGGGAGAGAATTGGAAGGGCAAAAGTAAAAAAAATTGTGGGTTGAGATAAGAACAGTTTAATAATTAAAATAAAACAGTACTACTACTACTAGTAATATAATGAAAAGGAAAAAATAACAAGAGAGAGAGTGAGAGAGGTGAAACCTCAGGAGGAGGAAAAAAAGCCCAAACAAGTGATGCAACTGCTCACCACCCACCGACTGATGCTGCTGGTCCCTGAGCCGCGATTGCTGCTTCCCCCGGCCAACTCCCCCCAGTTAATATACTGGGCATGACATCATATGATATAGATATCCCTTTGGCCAGTTTGGATCAGCTCTCTTGGCTGTCCCCCTCCCCTCCCAGCTTCTTGTGCACCCGGCAGAGCATGGGAGGCTGGAAAAGTCCTTGACTAGTACAAGCACTACCAGCAACAACCAAAACACCAGTGTGTTATCAGTATTATTCTCATACTAAGTCCAAAACACAGCACTCTACCAGCTACAGTGAAGAAAATGAACTCTATCCCAGCTAAAACCATGACACTCTGCAAGCAAAAATCCTCACATTTTCAAGGAAGGCAAAATGTTAGGTGTGTATATGCAAGAGACAGCACTTACTATCTCCCATACATGGAGCAGTGCACACTTCCGGGCTGTAAATAAAGGTTTCTGAGTCCTAAGTTAGCCTTTGGTGTCCCAAAGCCAACAGTTGCATTGCTTTGCCTAAGTCATCATGACTATAAAAACTTTAACAAAGAGAAATAATCCCATGGAAAACACTGGCCAGTTTCCAAGACAAATAAATAGCTGTAAACTGAGAACAGCTCAAATAGTAATTACAGACAATGGTCAGTTGGGTGGTGCATGTGAAGTAGCCAGAGAGAGTGGACAAAATTATTCTCTCTAATACAAAGGGAAGCAAGAAAGGCAGGTTGTTACCCCTACGACGAGGACTTGCTACAGCTGAAGCAGTGTAAGGGAAAAATAGCATGCATCTCAAAATAAACTTCTGAATCTGTGCATGGTAGACCCCTGCACATAGACCTGGCTCCCTAAGAGAGGCTATATCTAATCTTGGCACCAAGCCATGCTCTTCAGTTCCTGAAAGGAAGAGTACCCAAGTTTGTGCTATCCAATTCAGTTTTTCGCATCACCAACAAAACTAAACTGCAAGCTACTAGGGTTTTGCTTTGGTTTTATACAAATATTGCTTAGAGGAAGCTAAAGTTTAGAGAACAAAATTAGTAATTATTTTGTTTCTAAAGTAAAATCCGTATGGCTTTACAAGAAACAGGCAGTATATCTGATGACTCGAAGCATCACCACTATAGCAGTGTCCCAAGCTAAACTGTAAGCCTCAGCAATCCTAGAAATGAGTGTTCAAAGACAGTTAAAACAAAAATTAACCCTGTATCTCTATGCTCACTGTAGGAACTGCATGCTTTGTTCTGATGGCACACCCTTGCCTTATTGTTGGATGTTTTGCTGTAAATTGATAGAATTGACCAAGAAAAGCACCAAATGGAAAAATAATACTGTTTTTTCTACTAGCCATCAATTCTAGCTAGTAGTCATCGTGCAAGCAGTTACCAACAGCACCACAGGGAACAAAGGAGCACAGACCTGGTTTTAACCAATTTTCTTTGCTGATTCAGGAAGAAACACCCTCCCACAAGTGAGGCTGGGCAACAGGCATTCAACCAAGCTCTTCTATTTCTTCTAGACAACCTGTACAACCTTGTTTGGATGCTCTGAAGAATGCCTCAACTGAATTAAAAACAGTTTGGTGAGGCAGAAAAATACTACTCTGGCCTTTTGTCTCTGGATACCTTGGTTAAAACACGGTTTCAGCCATGAAGGCAAACATCATGTGGGCTTAACTGCATGGGCTGATATAAACAGAAAGAAACCCACCACCCACCAACGAAGACTCCATTTAGATGTCATCGGTGGCACTGAAGAGGCCTTCAGAATTTAAGCTTTGCATATATAAAAAAAATAAATATACAGCAGGGAAGATAGATTCAGAGGGCTTATATTGGCCACTAAGTCACTTGATGTACTAGCTACAAACAAATCTTGTTAGAAAGGAGGGCTCTCCACCTTTTTCCTCCCCTCTCCTTCTACTCCTTGGGTTTCAGAAATAAGATATTGAGCCAGAATCCTACTATTACTTATTTCTACGCTAAGTTTCCTTGCCCTTCCCTCTCTCCAATGTACAGATGTAGCTTCACCAGCCCATTTTCAGGCCTTTCCTTCTGTTTCTTCAGCCTTCCCACAAGGAAATCCTAGAGGGATCCCTCCATCCATAGTTAGGAGGGCTTGCATAAATTGGCTGCCACAAAGTCATTGCCTTCAGCAAGACACCACAAAAGCTACTCTGAGAGATGAGCATGTTGCCTCTGCTACCCTCCACACTTCTGCTAGCCAATCTCCTCTCAGCCTCGCTTCCCTTCTTCCCTGCAACACAGGGGTCAGAAGTCCACATACCAAACATGCCTTAAAGCATAAAAAAAGATGTCTTCCCTTGCCCCGTCTTGCTCAGCATGTTGTGCAATGTATGGTTGGAGACTCTTCCTCATCAACTGTACCTTGGAACCAGATTGTACAACATGCAATCCATGGCGGGCATCAGCTGTATTCAAAGGAAAGCAGAAGGGTGAACAGGGCAAAGCACGGCACCCAATATTGATTCTCCCACCTGAAAAAACCAAGAGCTCCTCATTTTAGAGAGCAACGACAGGAAACCTAACAGGATCTCAGGAAACAAATGGGAGCAAGCAAGCACTCCCACTTCATGCCACTTTCACTGTGGCAGACGTGCTGATTCATCACCTTTCTACACCAACAAGACAGAACAGGAAAAACACAAAACACAAACGCACCAACAACCTGCAGTGCCTGCTGACAGATCTGAATAACACCTCGCCACCCAAGATGTCTCTCAAGAAAGCACGGGAAAGCCCTGAACAAAGCCCAACTCAGCCTTCCACGTGGGGTAAAGAGCTCATCCTTTAGGCAGCAAGATCTGTTCTTTAAGAGTGAGAGCTTCCCCACTCCTAGCCAGAGACAGGCATGCAAAAGCCCTTTCAGTCAGGCACATGCCTTCTTTCATAGCCTAGTTCAGAGAAAGCTGCCATTTACTCTTGCTATTGTTAATGCACCAGTCCTCCTACCTAACGTGGAAGAGATCTGCAGAACAGAATAGGAGATTTTATGTCTCAACCTAGCAGCAGAGAGGGATTAAAAACACTTTCTACAAAACATGTGGTCAAAGATGGGACAATCCCCCTATAGCAGATTCTTGTACTACCACTTTGCTTCCAAGATGAGGTGGTAGACACAAGGATTTTGAATACATTAATCCTGGACAAAAGCCTGCAGCTTCCAAAGGGTAGATTAATTATTAAAGCAGCAGCAATAAAAATATTCAGTAGTTCAGAGAGACATACCTATATTATAGGCAGATAAGTGCTCCAATAACCTTGTACTTTAATTTGTAGATTCACTCTCCCCTCCTGCAGGTAAGCAACACAACCATTTAAACTCTACCATTTGCATTAACTTCCTTTTGTAAGAATGAAGTGATTTAGAAAAATATTAGTAAAAAGGAATCCTGTACACAATAGTAGCAGCTTCCTCCCTCATTCCACCTCTTCCCCTCTCAGCCCTCAGAAGACTAGAGCATATTTGCTTCACCCACCAACAAACCAAAAGAGGGATCATGATGATGATTAAAAGTTTTTAAATACATCTATTTTTCTTTTAAAATAATCAGGATGGCAAATACTGGGAGATTAGCGATAAGACCTGTTGGAGGTTGAAGAGACACTCCTTAACACCCTTGCCTTTCAGAAGTCAGGTTAGTCACTAGAATATCCCAAATTCAGATAGTCAGAATAGGGATGGGTATATGTTCCCACAGGACATTGTAACTTTGGGGGAAAAAGCCTGTTGCTGATATGTACACTCACAAAAGTAGGTGATCTTTGTGTAAGAGCAGAGCATATTCTGTGTTTGAATGAGGAATTACTATTATTAACTGACAAGAATTAAGTTTCACCTCAGTGCATTCAACCCAGATGAACTCCAAACAACCCATTTTAGATCCAAAATGCAAAAAAGCAAAAATGGTTTTCCAGCATTGGCTGTGCGCCACTGAGTTGAGCAACTCCAGCTAGCAGTATTTAACTTGGTTAAATGAAGAAGTTGGTAGGGAGGCTGGAATATCAGCAATTTCTCAAAAGATTAATTTACTGTATTGTCTCTTGAAGGGGGAAGTTTTAAGTGTCTGATCTGTGTATTACTCTATGCTGTGAGCATTAAACAGGAGATGATAAACAGTTACCAATCTGGCTGTCCTCCAGTTAATCTGCCTGCTTTGACTCAGATTCATCTGTGAACTGCTGTTGAAAACCAACTGATGGTTTAACGGGGCAGAAAGCTGAAATCAATTTCAATATACATCTCCAAAGTGTCCATCCATATAGAAGTGCTGCCTGGGGGAGTGAAGGACACATACATTTCCTTCTAGTTGTGCCAGTTTCACTTCCAATTCGCTACCCCTACAGGTACCGAATTACAAAATTACATGAAGAAAGAAGCCGTAGCTGTACGCAAATGATCTCTCTTTGGTTTACAGCCTCCTCAAGACACAGACAGAACTTCACCCGGGTCTTCAAGGAGGTGACAGCCATACATCCAAGTGAGATTAGTTAACACTGACTCATCAGGTGTTTCATTAAGAAGCTGTGTCAACAAAGAAACCAAACACGGTGAGCAATGTTAACGCCAGCTGCTGCCACCAGCACCCTCGGTGCTCTGGGGGGAAGTAGGGACTGCTGGGGTGGAGGACATTTCAGGGGCAGATCACACTGGCATGCCTGCGGAATTCAGCCCAGGCCTGTCTCCAAACAAACAAAAGCCATTAAGTGGCACTGCCAGGAAATCAGGGTCAATAGCAAAGCAGACACACACACACACTCACACACACAGAGCATTATATGCCTTTGCTCAGGTGAAGGGCATTCACATTGGATCAAAAGCAATTTGCTGACCACACTGCATCCCATAATCTTTTTCCCTATTGAGACAAAAGCAATAGCACCATTTTGGATTTAACCCTTTTTTTACCCCTTCTCCTTTAAACACAAGAAGCTTCCTAAGTTAAGTAGTAATCCAATTTTACATTTCAGCTTGGGAATTAAAGAATTGCATTAACAAAGAATTCAGAATTTTTACTGTGCTTTTGCTGTTGTGTTTTTTATTACAGTTTTATGACAGAAAGTCTGCACACACAAACAATTTATATGATCAGGACAAGGGGCAATGGGGGCAAGTTGGAACANTTCTGTGATTCTGTGATCCTTTGCTAACATAACAAACCAGAAGACAAAAATTTATGCTACTTTAGGAAAGCACAACACAGACCACAGCCTGCACCAGTGGTCAAAACACCACCTCCACAACCTGCCCACACCCTCCCATGGCTTTCCAGACATGTTTTGTTAGTTTGCATCAGTCATACAGAGAAATGCTCCTGTGTCATGCAGGCGCGTGTGAGCAAGTCTGTGTCCCCACCAGCTGCCAGACAGGCACTGGACAGAGCATCGCCCCTTACAGAGGCAGTGATACATTATCTCACAATGGCTTTACACATGATTTTGGGGTGCCAGTCTGTTTTCCACAGTTATTTTGAAGGCCAGTGTTCCCAGAGGCAAGGCTTGCTCCCTCCCTGTCCCTTGCCTCAGCACCATGAGCAGTGTCAGGGTGCTCAGTCCCACCAGAAGCCAAGCAATGAAAATGACAGTGGACAGCCTACCGATGCATTAATGCTCATCCTACAGTCCTCTGACATTTCAGTCAAAGGCTTCAAGTCCACAGAGAAACTACCTCATGCCACAGTAATTTGTCCCTTGAGACAGCCTAAGAGATGATGCATATACACAAAAATGAAGTTTCCTCTTATGTCACATGGAATTTATCAACACTGCAAAGAGAGTCAAGCACTCAAGCACAGCAGAATTAAAAAGCCTGTGTTATCTCCTTGTAAGTCTAGCACCTGATCCAATACCACTTTTATCATCACAAAGATAACTAAGTTTGCCAATTGTAGCCACCTATCTTTCACCGTGCTTCTTCAACACACGATCTTTGGAATAAGGTACACAGAAAGATGAAATGTTTCCAAGCCCCACAGAAAGGATACAAAAGAAATTAAGCAAAACCCACAAGCCAGCACTTGGAAATTTGTTTCACTCTGGAATGGAGGATTCCAGCAGCATCCACAACTGCAGGAGTGGCGCAGCCTGGCAGCTCTTGCCTTTGACTCCGTAGCTCACAGGCTTTCCAGGAGCTTCCAGAGAAAGGCTCTTACTTCCCATCCAAGGGATTTGGACTGCCACCCTCAGTTATCCCAGTTAGTATCAATGCGGGAAAGAATACTGATGTGGTTACTAGGTGCAAATAAACACTATGATACTAATGTCTGCAGATTTTGGGAGCAACTGTCTCTCCCATTGCACACCCATGCAGCACACAAGCATTGCCAAATATTTCAGGCCATTCTGGATTATGTTCAGTCAGCGTTTTCTGTAAGCCAGTCTCGGGTCATTAAGAACTTGATACAGACGAAGAGAAATTAAGGTATTGCATGGGAGACTATGCCAACAGTAGATTATATATGCTGTGTGTGTGGGATGGGGAGTTTCTATCCCATGAGAAATTTTAATATTTTGACACCTGCTTTCACCTAAGTCTGTCCTTGTTGCTTAAGAATTCCCATGATACAACAGACTAGTTTACCACGGAAAGAAACTGCAGTGAAAACATACAATCCAGGAATCTAGGCATGAGGAATAAAACACATATAGCATTCAAATGCACCACATTATCTCCAGAGAACGCAGAAATTAAATTTGACCCAGACCAAAATATTTACAGTTTCCCCAGCACAGAGATGCCAGAAAAGTCAAGCATTTTTCTGTAGAAAGTTTCTATCTCAACACAGTATAGTTTCCAAAGAAGAAATATGTGTGTGTGTGTGTGTATAAATACATATATATATATATATATATATAGGGAATCTTCCCCTCCTCTAAGTCACATGCCCCCATATTCCACGCTTTCCATTTAGTGGTTCATCACATGCTTTTTACCCATTTGCCTGCCATTCACTCATACATCCATCTTTTGCTAGGTCTGCTGCTAATATTTCAGAACTCCAAATGAATAAAGACCATGACTTTCCACTAAAAATGGTTGAGTGAAAAAGAGTTTCTTCCCCTCCCTGACCTTTCCAAGGGAGGGTGGCCAGCTCAGCTGGAACCCATGTGCATACCATTTGTCACTCATCGTTTCTTTAACTTCCTTTACTGGGGTCCGAAGACTGTAGTCATGCCAGACTAAGTTGCATGCTGCCATTAGAAAACTTCATGATTCAAGAATTCAGTTTTCCTCACAATATTATGCTCTGATTTCTTCCCTTTTGATTCTACTTCATCTAAAGTGTACTCTGCAGTACATGAGAAACTCATCTATGTACAGTTCATTCTGAATGCACACAGGTGATACGGTATGAGAAGAAAAAGAGCATGCTGCAGGTCATGGTTGCCTCATCTGCGCCAATTCCACTGCTGATGCAATCACACAATAATCCTAAGGTGGATCTGTTAAAAACCAGAGCAAAGCAACTGGTGGTGGTGGGGCAGAGTAATATTTCAAGAGGTACTTTTGAATTCTTTTGTCTAAGCCACATCATCTTGCATAGTTGGTTTTGAGTACCATTATAAAACCAGCTAAATTAGCAGAATTCAGGAGGTGGCAACATGTGGCAGAAACTTCTGCAACTGGCTGTGCCGTTCAACCTTGTTACAGTAACATCTTAAATTTAAGTCACTAAAATTTTATTATTTGAAATTAGAACGGTACGTAATATTTTGCAGACCAATATTGCCAAGTCAGAATAATCAGGACAAATTTGTTTTCCTAGAAATCTTACAAATCTTAGTGAATTCCCTTAATGTAACAAGTATTATAGTGTACCTTTCTTACAGATATCTCTTCCAAAGAATAAGCACTGCTCCCTGCCAGCGTTGAGAAAGCAAAACCTACTCTTTTCAGTACTGCCATTTATAACAAAACCAACAGCAGATACAGCTGAAGCCTTTACATAAGACACGAAACTTCCCTTTGTATTTTCCTTATTTCACACAGTATAATATTTTAAAATAGAGATGGACATGCTGTGGCAACCACCTAAGTGGGAATCAAAAATTAATCAAGCAAGCAGGAAAAAAACCCCCAACAAGACCCAAAACAAACAACAAAACAAAACAAAACAAACAAAAAACCACCCAACAACAAACCAAACAAACCACACTATGACAATCCCAAAGACTTCGCAAATGTTCTGAGTAGAAGATCAAGGTCATACAAGCTGGTCAAACAATTCAGTGCAGAGTATCTTTCAGCATCCTTATCCTAGACACAAACAACATCATCTCTGCCCCTCAGTTCAAGCCCTAACCTTTTCTTTCCTCCCCTAAAACAAAAAACAAAGTCTAGTCTCCTTAAAGGATAAAATCTACTGAAGTAAAACTGAAGGGACAGCAACAAAATGACCTTTTCAAAGAAACTGGGTCTTCCCAGTACTGTAATATCAGATTGATGGTCTGCATTTCTGCTCCTGAAGATTTAGGACTGCCAAGTCCATGATCAAGATGCTTTACTCTGAATCACGTATTATTTGTTGTCATCGGCAGACTGGAGGCTTCTATTTATTCACTAATTTGGATGTTGCTAAGAAAAAACAGCCAAAAAGGTGGAAGTCTCATAACCAAGACCTGATCATATTTGGTTCTCCAACCGAGTTTCAAAGTTCTAAATAAATCCAAAGCCAGCTTCCTTACTCCGAGAGCTGAAGTAAATAAAGTTAAAGCCATACAGATCCCTATAAATTATTTTTAAGAATCCTTTTCTCTGCTGCCAGTTTATCCACTTTTCTTCAATACAAGTTAGCGAGTGCCTAGAAGAAGTGGAAGGACTTCCATCTGCTACTACTTCAAAGACAGCTATCCTGGGAGGAAACATCAATCTGTCCAAGACATACGTTTCTAAACATATTAGTCCTGCTGTCTCTGCCAAAATACAATTAAACACTGTCTAATCTTTAAAAAGCCTGTAAAAAAAAAGAAGTTTAAAATCCCATGTTCAAGAATGACCTACACCAAATACAGGCAAGTGTCACGGTGGCTTGTAACAGCCTAACCTGTTTTCACAAAGAGAACTTCCTGACCTAAGGGTGCTGCAAACAGCTCACAAGAATTGATTCACCTGCACTATGAGCAAGCCACAAAGGCTGCTACGCTGCATCTACAGCAGGGCACCAAGGCAAGTCAAATTTGTATTGTGGCTCTTGCAGTCCCTCCTCTCTCCTTGACTCCCCAGTCACCCATTCCTGCTCTCCTTCATCCGCACACACTCATCTGGCCCTGTGGTGAGCTTTTGGGGGTGGGGAGGAGATCGGGGAAAACTGACTTAAAACTAAACCAAACAACACAATGAATAGCTTTCTGCTGGTTTACACCCTTGAATCTCTTCACTGTAGGGCCAGCCATAAGTAGAAGCACCAGCCAGGGAAGGACGGGCAGACCCAGAGCAGGTAGAGCCAGGTCATCTTAGGCTGTCCCCAAGCTGCTGTCAGATCTTCCCTCCGAGAGCAGGGCAAAGGCTTCAGCCAGCGCCTGCACTGTCATTTTAAGTTTTTTGACTATTCCCAGCAATCAGGGTAGAAAGGATCTTTTTTTTGTATAAACACATAAATAAAGGGTCCTCTCCCACTTGGTCAGGCAGGTTATTTCTCCAAGAAGTCCATTTCTGTGAGGTATTTCATCTGCACTGCACAGCTGTGAGCAGAGCCATGCTGCAGCTGTTGGCTTGCAGCCGAGTGGCACTGGGCAAGCAGGACATGCATTGGTGGCCTGAAGGAGGGACAGAGACTTCAGGTAAATAAACGTCCCCTAATCAGAACATAAGTCATACATACACAAAGCTGTCCTGGCAGGAAAAAGCTCTAGTATCTCCAGTGCAAATCCCACCAGGCACTTAAAACTTCCAGCAAGGATCCCAGCAAAGTATAGCACCAAGAAGGCAGTGCTACTCAGATTCACACAAGCTAGCATGACATGCTGCCTGCTTTGTCTGGCCTTGGTTTTGTTTCTTAAATAACTAGGATACAAAATCTTTAATTGCTGCTATCATTATTCATTGGGTAGGAGCAGATTTCTTCTTTTAGAAAAATATCTGTCACCTTTTTTATCAGCAGCAAGAGAGAAGAGGCAGCTGTTGTAAGTATTATATATTCTATTTATTTTGTCTCTTTGGGTCATGCATTGGCTATTCTTGTTCTCTGCCACGTGTTACTGACCTCAGGCCCCTGTGAAGCACCTACCCTCAGCCAAAGAACATTAAGGAAAAGTCAGGAAGGAAGGAAAGGCAGCTGCATGAACAGTTATTTTACTGAAATGCAACACTCAGTCAAGATGGGTGAAGTTTGTCTCCTGAAAAAGTCAAATGCATCAGGTTTAAAGTTTACAAGATGCAGATTGAACTTTACATATGTTCTTCCAGACTTAGCACAGACATTAAAGAAAAAAACCACTAAGCAAGGATGGGACAACACTTCAGGCTGATTCACAACTCTAAACTCATACATGACATCTGAAAAGATTCATATGTCAAGTCAAGGTTCATCTAATCAAAGCTTCTCCTGCCCAAATTCCAAAGCACTGGAGTGCAGTAATGGGGTTTCTCTACTGTACAGATACAAGAGAAGCCTTTTTTTTCCCAATAGATGATTAACATTGACAGCTTTATTGATTTAACTTTCAAAGCACAGTCATTTTTAATGGATCTATAATTCAAAAGCTCTTTAATTAATTTTCTTCAAGCTTCCTAGAAATACAAATTTGGTTTTGTGCCTTGAAAAACAAGTCAGTCAAGTTCTAGACAAAACCCCCTTTTCAAAGTCAAAGCTATAAATGAAACCAAAATGAGATTTTATTAGGAATGCTGGTTGCAATTTCACCACATAAGCTACTTCTACTGTTATACAATCTTTTAAAGTTGCTCTTGTTTTTTCTCCTTGCCTTCAATCCATTTTTGTTTGCTATAATAAGAAAAACATTTCTTCCCTTATATTGCTTTTTGCCTCACCACATTATTGATTCTACTTCCTGTATGTTCTCTGTAACTTTTCTTTCTTCTGACTTATCTTATAAAGCTGTAAAGCGAGTGCTCCAAGGGAGAGCAGTTCTATACCCAGGAGACAGCTGCACTGCCTACCAGTACAGGACTGAAATCAGGGTGGAAGCAGCACTGGAACTGGAAAAGGCCCTGAAAGAGAAGCTGTCAGAGCAGCACTTTGTTCTTTCTGGACAGCAGTTTCACATCAAGTGGAAAACTCTGGGGATTCATTAATTTATTTATTTTAGACAACGATCCCTGGTTTATGTGCTCAGATATCTATTAAGCTAAACACTTTATGGAGAAAACACCCTCGTCATTTCTCCAGAGGATGTCTCAAGTGCTTGGATAACAGATGGTACATAAAGTAACTTACCTATGCCTTAGTACCAAGGCACACAGGTCTTCCAGTCTGCAGTTTTAACAGAATTATTAATTACAGCACACTGCACTCCAGCAGAGCTTGCCCTCTTCCACCACACCGGGACACTTCCTCACATCCCCAGCTGGCCAGGGCATGCGCAAACGTTGCACTCCGCTGCTGCTTCTGCCAGAGATTATTCTCCTCAGAGAATAAACAGCAGCAGAATGAAATGCATATCCTAAACCTAATATATTGAATATCTGAGGTAAGCCACTGATGAAGATATATTTGCACTTAAATGCCTGACTCTTTGGGAGAGGGCTCAGGCATCAGTGTACGAGCTAATAGTTTGCCCTACAAGAGGGTGATCTCTGCCATGGCAGTAGGACAGAAAGCTGGAAGGGGAAGACATAAGAATGGTTAGTCTGGCCTGAATTCCTCCAAACACAAGCCAATTCAAGAAAGATACTGGGGCATCCAGGACCTGCAGAAATCACCCACACAAGCACAAGAACATGGATCCAGAACTTCTGATGCAAATACAGGTCCATGCTCCCTCCCAGGGTTCAGCACCGATACTGTTCATCGAGGGACAGCTACATTTCTAAGCCACGGAGGCTTCTTCAAACACCCTTTTTCTCTAAGATACTACCCGTTTTATTACCAAGCCTAAATTCAAGATTATCTGTAGTTGAAAGATTCCTCACTGAATGTATGGATGACTCAAGCAGAAATACAGCTTGTATATACAAAACTGGAGTAGTTCTTGCAAAGATTTGCACATCATTCATTAGACTTCAGTAAACTGATTTCTTCTCTCACAATTCATACCATAACCAGAATTTGAAGAATGTGAGCAAACAGGTTTCCAAGATACTTACAAGCACTTATGTCTCAGCTTATCTCTAAAAAGCTATGTAAGCGTACGTACAGTTCATTTAAGAAGGGACCAGATGTTCTTAAAAGACCAAAACATAGCTCATACTTTTAGGTCCATCAGTAATTGCAGCATATGACTTATAAACAAATTAATCTGCAATGCAGCATCAAGAAGTTTTCTTTTAAAAAAAAAAGAGTAATATGAGCATTGGTACAGCAGAATTCTGTAGGCTGACAACAAATAAAACAAAGAATTAAAACAAAAGTGAAGTTTTCATTGTATCTGACTAAATAATATGCATTTGCAGAAATACCACAACAAGCACTGCCTGCAAATTTCATGCTTTGAATGAAATTTAATTAACTTGAACTAGTAAAAATCCCACGGGGTTATGTTATTTGTAAGCGAGAAAATAGGAGTCATGGCTGCCTGACTGGGGATGGAAATTTGCCTAGCCTTGTTATATTATGGTTCCTCTTGAAAATTCACATAAATATTTATGTGAATTTGCATGCTGATATTTGTTGCTGGACTTGAATATTCAAGTCACTACCGATAACTTCTAAATCTACATCTCTCATACGCATGGTTTTTCCTCTATGCACATCCTGTTGCCACGATAATTTGGCTTGCGTTTTCCTGACAAGTTAGCCTGTAGGGACAGGCAGGAAAGGGAAGTGAAGTACCGTTCATTCATAGGTGATTTATGAACCTATGAGTGATTCCTTTCGTGGCAGAGTTGACACACGCACACAAGAGAAATGTGCATACGCCTGCGCCTCACTGGAAGAAGCAGCTGGGGAAAAAAACCAACCCTGTATGCTGACTACCTTAAAGGCAGCTCCCAAGCTCGTTGCTGCCCATCACATTTCCCACACTAGCCCATCCATTTTTCAAGTTCTGGCAAGAGTAAGGACACAGCTGAGGAACAGGATAGCTAGAACTCAGTAAGCCAACACTTAGCAGAATAGGCTTTATATGCACAACCTTTTTCTGATGCTCTCTGCAACAAATTCAGTTTCCTGATAGGAGAAAAAAAAAATAATAAAAAAAACCAAACAAAAAACCACAAAACCACAGCTGACAAAGCTTTCACATCCCTGTTTCCAAACCACTTGCATTTCTCAGAGAAAAAAAAACAACACAAAACACACCTACAATATAACTCTCAGATCATGGAAGTATGGGATTAACCATAAACCCGCAACATCAGACATACCCCAGTGATCCAATGCTGCTGCAATATCAAACGCTAACAGCAAAGAACATAACCATTTCCCAGCCAAAATAAGCAGAGTAGCTGGAGCCCAGGCACTGGGCACGGCATAGTGGGGAGGCTCTGCACTTTAATTTACTGGTGAGAAGGAGCAGACCCGACAGCCATGGTGGAGCGCAGTCCTCCTGATGGGAGTGCTCCCGGCAGTACTACTGAGACCCGCTCTCAGGAGGGAAGGTAGCAGGGGTGCTGCGCTGGTGCACGACAGCCCGAAGGACTGCAAGATACAGACCACCCACATCCCAATAGCAGCACCAGTCACTTTGGACAGGGCTTGCACTGATGTATGCACACACATTATGTGAAGCTTTTGCTACCAGCCACCCTCCCCGATGCTGAACACTAGCTTGTATCTACATAGCAAGGAAGAGCTGTTTAGTAGCCGTCTTACAACAACATAAAAAGGTGGGGGTGGTGAAACAAACACTTTACAATTTACACTTACAGTAAGGCTTTAACACTTCAGCCGAGTCAAAGAGGTGCAAGTGAAAGGCAACTTTCTGGATCTAACTACACATCCATCTTAAACTCCCCCTTATACTTTGAAGCCATTGTTGTATAAGCAGCTGAGACAATGCAAAGGAATTTGGAAGGGGAAGAGAGGAGCCACCCGTTTCCTTTCAGTGGCAGCAAGCTCTTCTCTGCACAACAGGGATGAGCATACCTATGAGTCTATTTGATGTTGCTCAGATAAAAAAAGACAAATAAATAAATAAATCCCTAAAAGTGTCATTACAGTCCTGAACAGTTACAAATATTTGCATGAGAGAAAGTAAGATTTTGCATACTGAGGTCACCCAAACTGCTGGAGCTGGTTTGGAAAAATTAAAGAGACAGATACTTTAAATGGTAAATGCAAGCTGTGCTTTGAGCTGGGGAAATTGCAAGTGTACTCTAATCTCATCTGATTGTCATCATCACAAGTATAACAACTGCAGTGTTGCATCTCAATTGCATTCCCAATTGACCAGTCATACAAAAAGTACCTCAAATAAAATTAATTCCTTGGGCTTTTTGGTCACATTGACAGCACATAAGTCTTTCAGCAACTGAAATGGAAAAACTTATTAAAATTAGATCCTGCTGCAATTTCTGTGTTAACTAAACATCTTCTAACCTCCCAGGAAGCTTTAGAAAGATCCTCCTTTTATTCCCCTTTGGCATACTTTAAGACTTTGTATAAACTCATTTCGAAAGGGCTGCCTCAGATGGTACAGTTTTTTCCAGGATTCAGGACAATATGTTAGCAACATTTCAAGGGCACCTCTGCTCCAGAATACAGTTTGTAGGGGTTAAAATCAGGATGACAGCCCATGCCCTAATGGCAGGCACTGTGTCCCTAGAAGGGCCCATACCCACTCTGACTATCAGAAAAGGGAAGGAAATTCAGAGGAAGTACTGAGGAGAAAGAGGCTAACAGATTATACAAGGAGTCATAATTTGATTGTACTGAACAAAGCAATGTAGAGCAAGGAAGATTTATACTTATAAGGAGAGTACTGTAATTCCAATAACCTTTTCCACTCTTGCATAAATTGAGCCCCCAGGCATTTGGTAAAAGGCATGCACAGTCCTTTTTTTTGAGCAGCTGGAGTGCTCCTGCTGCATACTGTTTTTTTTTTTAACAGTTCTTGAACAAAGCTATTAAAAATGCAGCGATGCTGTTTCCAGAAACTCACAACCCATCTCAACGTTAGAACAGCCTGTGGCTGCCTTTCAGCAAAGCTCTTCTTTATCATTTAACAATTAATGGTCACTTTAGAGTGATCCAGTAAGATTTTCGTTCAGTGGATCCCTCTGTGATCACTCCTACTAGATCTGCATCAAGTGACTCAGAGCAAGGAAAGGCTGGTTACATAAACAGAAGGTAGGTGGCTTAACAACCTTGATCTTATCATAGACCTGTCAGTGGAGAGAACTGCATGTTACTGCAGAGCTAACGCACATGTCAATGCACTGGAAAGGAGTCAGATGTTTTCCACATCCTCTGATTTGGGAATGCTTTGCAGGGTTATTTATCGAGCTGCTGCAGATTACCCAGAATAGCTTCAGAGCCTGCGGTTTCCAGTGCTTCACCTGCCTTGCCTAGCCAAGGCCATACTTCCTACTGAAGAGTCAGGAGACGAAAATGGAGAATAAAAATCAAGCAATTCTATTGTTTAGACCATTCAAACTCCAAGAAAGGTGGGAATTATAAACTTGGGATGCTCCAGGATCTCAGAGTCTATACACTTCTGGGAGGGAGGGAAAGGTGGGGGATGTGAAGATTAATCTTACCTTTATATTGTCACCTGAATGGAAGCAAAATTATTTTACAAATCTGACATCATTACAGCTGAACACCCAGAGGCTTTTATGCTCTGCTTTGGCACTTGCTCATTCTTCAGCCTGGAACAAGCTTTCTAGCATGCTGCTCTAGCTTTCCAGGATACATGTTAAAAAAAAAAATCATAAGAAGCCGTGTTTAGCCTCTCTCAGATCAGTGCCTGTGTAATTTGCAGGAGTAACAGGTTAGACTGACCTAGCTATAAATAAGATACATCACAGCTGGACATCTTAACTGTCTGGAAGCCTTTGCCAAGCTTCTCCAGGCTTTTAAAACACAACCTATGATTTTCAACAGCATTTCTCCCATTTTTCTCCTAACAGTGAAAAAGAAACAAAGTGCCTGCTCATCCTGCTACTATGCATTGGAGGGGCACCCCTGCTTCCTCGATCCAACCTGAGAAGATGCTGTCTCCCTTTCAGCAAAGCTATTTCCAGAGCCTATTTACTGTTTTGTTCAAGTCTAGACTTTCTAATTTTGCAGCATAATCTGTAGTTCAGTCACCCATGAAACTGCTGAACAGCCTGCAACTGTGTGCAAATCTGCACCATGGCTTGTGCTGGCTGAGCTCAGGTAGCGATGGCACACAGCACTTTTAACAGGAGGCTCCTTAAACCTGCCAGGAACATTTGCCAGAAAAAATACAACTCTTTCCCTCCTCTCCTCCCCCTTAAATAGTTTAATTAATACCATCATCCTAGCTTTGACTCCAGAAAGTGACAAAGGCAGGGACATTTGGGAGGAGACAGATACGGCATAGAAAGTGATCAGCTGGAAGGGGACCCTTGCTTCCCTTCATTCATTTGAGCGGCCCTGTCCAGCACAGGGCCATGCTTCCATTCTATCCCCCAGGCTCAGGCAGCACAAGGGACACGATGCCCAGCAGAAGATCTCCCAAAGAAAGAGGAAACAAGATCAGAGCGCACATCCCACCAACAACAGCGCACTTGGTCTTCTCCACAGGGAAGGTGGATGGCTTCCCTTGCACAGGGCCCAGGCAGACACTGGTGCCTGTGTGGCTTGGGAAGCAACATATGAGAGGGGGAGAATGGGGAGGGGTAACTCCTGCCCTCAGCCATGAGAGCTCTTGCATCAGCTCACACCAGCTCATGAAAGCGAGCCCTAAGGAAGGGACCAGTGCTGAGTCAGCCTCAGCATCTGGCCTTCTGCACGAGCACACAGGAAAAGGCTGCCTTGTGGTCAAGGCCAAGGCAATGCCCCAGTAAAACTAAAGTGACCCAGAAGCAACACCCTCCCCACCCTTGAGATAACCAGATTTGCTTTCTCCCACAACTTCCACGTTTATCAAGTGTACTTTGTCCCACGTGAGTTGCAACCAGCAAGCAGAGCTATGTGCAGCAAGAGTGGCACACCTCGCCTGCTATACAAGTCCACAGACACCAGCTGAGGTGTGAGGCACACATGTCCCTGCTCAGGACTCCCATACCTCTTCCCCTCCCTTTCGGCTTGTCCAACGGAAACTCCTTGCAGGATTGGCTTAGGGCTTTCCACCCCAACGGGTAAAATCAAACCTCCTCTTCTTCAGCTGGGCAGCAGGCTATGGTGCTGTACATCCAACCGTGCTGAGCCAGCAGATGCAGGATGCCTGTACTTCCTCCCTGGACATGCAAGCAGCAACAAATACTGGAACAAAAATAGCTTTTCCCCTGCTTTCTCTTAAACAACCTGTCCTCCTGCAGCCCCACAATCTACAGTCTTTCCTATATTTAACTCTTGGGCAGGCCATATATCCCCTTCTAACCACTGCAGCCAGAGTGCTGCTTAGCACCCCTCCACCATTTCTCTCTCCAGGAGATTTTGCCTCCAGTCCCAGCACCCTCCTCCAACAAGGGGCAGCCCATTTCTGCAGAAATCTGCTCAGCAAACATAGTAGGGGACCTAACCAGCATATCACAGCAGGCAGCTCCAACTCTGTGCATCAAGATGACTGCCAAGCATGGCATATTGGGAGCCACCTTGCCCTCATGGGGAGAGCTTCTTGAGGACCTGCTGATAGCTCACCACACAAGACATGTGCCAGCATCTCAGGAGCACAGAAGCCCTCTGAAGGTTGGTACTGGGCAGGAAACTACTTCTGGAAGATGGTAGAAGCTGTCCCTGCCCACATCAGCATGAAACAAAAGCCTTTCAAAGCTGCATGTGTTTGTTCAGTGGACAAAGATTAACTGCCTTTCATTCTCCTGGATGATGCTATGACCCACAGCACCTGGGAGGAGAAAGCCCCAGGTTCATTTCTCCTCTGCTTCCATCCTTCACAGCAAGCACCATCACCTGTGCAAAGCCTGTCTCT
>VZTV01001423.1:14567-40403 GCA_013400875.1 Anhinga rufa | reverse complement strand
TGTCAAAAGCTTTACTAAAGTCTGGGTAGATAATGTCCACAGCCTTCCCCTCATCCACTAAGTGGGTCACCTTGTCAGAGAAGGAGACCACGTTGGTCAAGCAGGACCTGCCTTTCCTAAACCCATGCTGTCTAGGTCTGATCACCTGGTTGTCCTGTATGTGCCATATGATAGCACTCAAGATGATCTGCTCCATAACCTTCCCCGGCACTGGGGTCAGACTGAGAGGCTGTAGTTCCCCGGCTCCTCCTTCTGGCCCTTCTTGTAGAGGGGTGTCACATTTGCTAACCTCTAGTCAAGTGGGACCTCGCTGGTTAGCCAGGACTGCTGAAAAATGATGGAAAGCAGCTTGGTGAGCACTTCTGCCAGTTCCCTCAATAACCTCTGAACATAATATGAATCTTTCTAATCCTAACTCCTAACTGGCACAACATGGTATTCTGTGGAGGACTTCAGGTTTTCCAGATGCAGTTCCAACTTATTTAACAAGCCTTATTCACACTAATTATGCTGTATTTCCAGAAGATAGGACAAATATATGTTTTCATTTTATAAACAAAGCAGAATTTTTTTCTGGTTCAGCGACATAATAAGAACACTGTAGTTACTGCAGGCACAAATCATCACTGACCCCTTATGCCATGGGTGCTGCCCTGGTTTGGACTCAAGTCTGTTGGCTCTGGCCCCCAAATTTGCTGTGGGAGAATATATGAAAGCAGGGATGGACAATGGCCCAGTACTGAACGGGGATTTCCTCAGCTAGCCATGCTACCTGCCACCAAAATAGAGACAAAGTAGCCCAGCCCAGCTCAGGCTTGCTCAGAAAAGCACTGGGAGGACAAACCCCTGTATATCCACTGTCATAAGCCAGTTTAGCCTTAGGCATAAAGGAAAGTCTTACAATTACATAATTACATGTACTACTTGAAGTCAGGGAAAGAAAAATTACTTCTCTCATCTGAGCTAAGGCCCGGTAATCACTTGAGAAACAAAATGTCAAGCAAGAAGCATCTCCAGGGTACTGAGCATTCCCAGAGGAAGCGAGAGACACATCTCTTCTCAAGAGATTTTCCCACCGGCAGAAAGCAAGGCCATCATGCAGTTTACGTAACAAAAAACTGAACAGATCCTAGTAGGAATAGATCAGTTGACATTTTTTTTGGGGTGTGATTGTTTTGTTTTGCTTTTCATCTAGTTCATAAACATGAAATTAGGTATCTACAAGCAGTATTTTATATTATTTGCCTGGTGATATGGCTTTCTCTTTGCCATTTAAAATAGAAGAGCCAGGATTGCAATGCAAAATCTCATCAGTATCAAAACCAGACTGCAGTATATACATCCCCTTCTAACATATACTATTATATTATATGAAAAAAATTAGAAAACACAATTAGGTTGTAATAACTTAATTCACACTAGTTGGTTTACTGCTGAATTCTCCCCTAGAACATGTCCCAAAGTACAGGAAAGGGAGGCTCTGTCTAGACTTTGTGCATCAGTCAAAACTGGATTTGTCACAAAAATGGAGAAACACCTAGACCCCCAAAATAGATGCCCTATTTTAATATAATCTTTCTTTACCGAATGCTGAACCCCAACAGGCTAAGGAGAAGCATAATTCTTTGTTTTCTCTGTATAATAAAATGAAGTCCTGGAAAATTACTTTTCTTTCCTCAGTCTAGTCCTGACTTTGTTTTGGTTGCCCCTACATACACATGCACACCCGCTCTTTTCCTCCGACTGTCATTAGCCCTATCCTCTCCCACTTCTTGTCCCCGTGTGGGCAACTCAGTGTCAGCATCGAGCTCCTGCTCCGGAGCTACAACTGGCTCAGTTCACCCTTCTTCTGGAGGCAATGTGACCATGATGGCACATGGTGATCCAGCATTGGCAGTCTCCTCTGGTGATCAGCCTGGCAAAAAAAAAATCAGAGCTGTAATTGGAATCCAAGAAATATTAAAACTAAAATACTATTGAAAAGCCACAGGCTGTAAGAAGACTGGGGAGGTAAGGTTTAAATTCCATGTCTTATCTCTTTCACTCTTCCAGTTGCCAGGATCAGGGGGTTTGGGGTTTATTTCTCTCTGGGGTAGGAATGTCTGATCACTCCCAGAAATGCTATTCATTCCTAAATATTTGTGGCCTGAAATTTGAAGATGGTAGACTTTTTTTTTTAATCTAAAGACTTAACCCAGATTTTAATATCATGGTAAGACACTACTGTGAAACTTTTCATACTTTTGTTTCTATCCGAAAACAAGGAATCACAGAAGTTGAGACAGAGATACTTTACACTTGTCTTTCTCTTAATGGTATCTTTCATTGGATTCATGCCAAATCTTGCTGGAAGTATGTTTGTCACACCAACTGAAACAGCCAAACTATTCTGACACACTATAAGATAGGATGAAATTATAGCCATAGGAATCACTTCTTATTAGTGATCAAGCCTGGAGGCTGTTTATCAGACTGGCTTTACAAGAAACCAAACCATAAAAATCTAGAGACATTCATTCCTTTCCACACACTACAAAGCTTTGGGAGACTGGAAAATTAGAATAAACATTCTTTACTCTGTGTGTATAAATCTGCATAAACACATGCATGTATGTAGCTAAAGGAACAATTGAAGCAGTGAAGATTAACAGATACACTGCATTAATCCTGCATGTTGATCTTCTAAAAACTGCAATGGATTTCTTCTGAAAGCCTTTAAAAGATGGATCCTGGCCTCTGCTGCACTGCTGCCTGGATGGAAGAGGATGCAGAGCAGATCAAGACTCATGTAAGAAATACAACATTCTCTCTGACAGAAGAGTAATAAGAAATAAGCCACTGAGACAGTACGTCATCCTTCAGTGATAAGGAGCTATTAGATCATGCTTCATTCAGAAGAGATGGCATATTGCAGCATATTTCTTGTTGCATTCATGTGTAAGAAGGGCCAATCATTCACCAGATATTTTCGTAATCCATTCTCTAAATTTCCCAGCAAATATATTGTTCCGTAACTTAGCACTGTCCTACATGAATGGTCATTTCTCTTACTGAATGATATGGAATAGCATTCAGATGAAACTCACTTGCCTTCCTCATGCTTTTGTCCCTGTTTTGGATGAGGCGGACAGAGCTAGTCAGGGACAAATAGAGATATTCAATAAACACACCCATCATTTTATTTGATGAAGAGAAAAATGGTGGATGGATGAGCAAACTTCCCCAACTATTAAGGGTAGCTGGGAGCATTGCATTCCTCAGTATCACTGGCCTGTCACCTTGGGGAGTTCATTTCCACATAAATCAAACGTTAACCAGACAGGGTAAAACTGTTCTCACTGTTACAAAGGAGGCAGCTGGCCAGCTCAAAAGGACTAAAACTCTATTCCTCTGGGACATATGGAAATGGTCATTACAAGACAATATTTATTTATAAATACACTTGGCCCTGTCAATTGGGCTTGAATATATAGCAGAATGGAGCTTATTAGTAAGATGAAGCTTTCCCATGACCTATAGAGGACACTGCATAGGGACCACAGATGTTCCGTATTAGAAAAGCTGGAAAATTTATGTCAATGGCCATGAAAAGCTCAGTTTGAAAATAAGTAAATAAATAAATAAGGAGGTCACCAGCAAAGACAAGGTTAAGGACACTGGAAAATGGATCTTCCAGGATATTTAACCTTTATTTATTTAATTAAGTGGAACAGATCCTGGCCTTGACTGCATCTGTCTCTCCTGATCAACTCTGCTGAAGTTACCAGAATTATTCTAGATTTGCACCAGTGCGGAGCTGGGCAGACGGCAGCCTCTGTGGTGGCTGGTCTGCCATGCAGGTGAACACAGGCACACGCACACATACAGAGGTTTGCCTTGGCAATGGGATTCGCACAAGGAGTGCCAGGAAAGAACTGCACTTCTGAAATCAATCCATGCCACTTTCTGATGCAGGTAGGGAAAAATCTATGTCCCCATCAGATAAACTCGTAAGGACTCAGCTTCAGCTGCATAACTTAAATCATGGAGCTTCTTAACACAGAACTTGTAGCCTATTTCAAGATGGAAAGCCAGAAAAAGCTACACACAAACATCACAAGACCTGATTCAATTTTTATTTAGCAGGGCCTAGTTCTTCATATTGTGCAGGTTGGCCTGTCTAAGCCCATGGATCATCTCTGCTTACACCAGCTCTGAATCTGGCCCTGACCAAATGCAAACCGTATTATGTCCTGACTGGCTTGAAGCCTTGAATCAAAGGTTTTGTGTATCTATGCAGACTGTGCTGTGAAAAGTCAGTGAACACAGGTTGATGTTATTTACACAGCTGCAGGTTCACTATACACCTGTGGTCTGGCTTGCAGCCTCCTTCTGCATCTCAGCTGCTTCTTCCTCCAGCATGACATGGAGCAATCAGACCAGCATCTCCTCACCTATCTGTACGGCAAGGGACTCTTCTGTCATACGCTAGCTCCTTGGGCAGTCTTGGTCCCCCCATCTGCCAGAGGCTGGTGGCTAGTTACCTTCCAGTAGAGCCTTCTGCGAGACATCCACCATGGATGACTGTTTTTTCCAACCATTAAAACGGCCGTCTCATGTTAAAGTGTGCCGAGCCACTCACTGATGCAGCAGGAACTAGAAAAAAAATCCCTGTTTTTTTTTCTAGCTAGGACTGAGAGAAGCCCCATTAATCTGCAGGAATGAGAGTGAGGCCGCAGAACACTTGGGGTGGTGAGACATCTTCCCTACCACAGTTTTGCAATGAAAATGCTACAGCTGTCTCATGGCTGAGAGCACTACAGATGTGTGAGTGACTGTCTGACAACCATCAGGCAAATGAAGTCTAAGTTCTTTTAAGCCCTTATGGTGCTGCAGGAGGTTTCCAGCTGTTCCTGACTTCAGAAGGCCAGGCAAGCATTCACACAAGTACAAAAGTATGGGTGCACCTCTACACTCAGTTTGCCTCACTTTCTATTTTTCCCTAAGCACCTGGTCTCGCAGATATCCCCACCTTTCAGCTCACTGTAGTCCAGAGCTATCCAGCTTTCTCCCAGGCATGGAGAAGGCAGTGTGCCCTCAACCAGCTGCCTACAGAGGCATGGGCCCAGGCCAAACATGCTTCCATTCTCCTGGGACCCACTGGTGCGGACTTTCTGGGCAGCACAGAGCTACCTGTTTTGCACCATGGTGGATTTCCTGCAGTGCAAGAGGCAGAAAGTGCTGAGATGGGGCAGTCATCCTGTTCCTCCCGGGGCAGCAGCTGCTGTGGCAATGGAGGAGCTGAGGACTAGAGACATCCCAAAATTGGAGCACGTGGACACCTACTAAAGATCTGATATTGTGCCAAAAACCCAAACAAACCATACTGCAGTTCAACGTTTTTTAGTATTGTTTCCCATGGTCAGATAGATAGAAAATATCAGTCTGATTACTGCAGCTCAGCCTGGGTTTACTGCAAGGGCAATTACTGAAGAATTTTTTTCTTTTCCTGTGAGCTTGGTATAGTTTACACTGAGAGAAAAAAATCCCACAGTGCTGTTTTGCAGTCATTTTCCTTACATTTGTTCTGTTTCAACTTTTCTAGGATTTTTTATAGAGCAGTTAAGAAGAAACAGAACACTTGAAGTGCGTATAACCCTCTGGCTTATGAGAATTCAAGCAATTCCCACCACTTTTCAATGCTGAGGGGGAAATTTCCATCTGGAGTGTAATAGTATCTGTAATTTGGACTTTGTTGGATATGGTATGTTCAGGTCAGTCTTTGATCCATTGAATCTTCATGGGGACTTTTGCAATTGAAAGTAGAACAGGATCCATGACCATTTATTATTTCCAATAAAAATATAAGAAAAATCAAATTATCGGCACTTTTACAGCACGGTACCCCGAAGGATTACCAAATATATCACAAACTGGAACTACAAACATTTCTGTAGACAAGTGATACTTTCATTAGTTCTTTGACTCTCCTTTGCCACCATTGTTCTTCTCAAACTTATTTGGAATTTTTTCATGGGTCAATGAAAAAGAAAACACTTGTAGTATATCATGGCCCTCTCAAAATCCTATAATATAAGACAATACACAGAATCACTGAAGGGTTGAGGTTGGAAGTCACCTCTGGAGATCACCTAGTCTAAACCCTTTGTTTAAAGCAGGGTGAACTACAGCAGGTTGCCCAGGACCACATCCAGCTGGGTTTTGAATATCTCCAAGAATGCAGGCTCCGCAACCTCTCTGGGCAACCTGTTTCAGTGTTCGGTCACCATCACAATAAAAAAAAAGGGGGTTTTATGCTTAAGTGGAGTTTCTTTTATTTCAGTTTGTGCCCATTGCCTCTTGTCCTGTCACAGGACATCACTGAAAAGAGTCTGGCTCCCTCTTCTTCATCCCCTCCCACCAGGTATTTTTACACATGGATAAGATCCCCCAAGCTTTCTCTTCTCCAGGCTGAACAATCCCAGCTCTCTCAGTCCTTCTTCATATGAAAGATGCTCTAGCCTGTTCACTGTATTCATGGCCCTTCACTGGACTTGCTCCAGTATGTTCATGTCTCTCTTGTACTGGTAAGCACAGACCTGGACCCAGGAGTCAAGATGTGCCTCACCAGGGCTGAGTAGAGAGGAAGGGTCACCTCCCTCAACCTGCTGGCCATGGTCAGCCTAATGCAGCCCAGGGTGCTGTGGGCCTTTTTTGCCAGAAGGGCACGTTGCTGGCTCCTGGGCAGCTTGTCCACCACCACCCTCAGCTTCTTTTCTACAGAGCGGCTTTCCAGCCAGTCAGTCCCCAGAATGTACAGGTGTGTGGGGTTATTCCTCCCCAGGGGCAGGACTTTGCATCTTCCTTTGGTGAACTTCATGAGATTCCTCTCAGCCCAATTCTCCAGCCTGTTGAGGTTCTTCTGAATAGCAGCAGAACTATCTGTTCTATCAACCACTCCTAGAGTTCTGCATTGTCTGCAAACTTGTTGAGGGTGATGCCACTGTGCCCCATCATCCAGATCATTAATAGAACTTTTAAACAGTATTGGCTCCAGTATCAATTCCTGGGGTACACCACTAGTGGCTGGCCTCCACTGGACTTCATGTCACTGATCACAACAGTTTGATCCTGACATGTCTGCCAGTTTTCAGCTCACCTCACTGTCCACCTATCTAAACCATACTTTATCTATCTTTGTCTATGAGGATGTTATGGGAGACAGTGTCAAATGCTTTGCTGAAGCCAAATAAACAATATCCACTGATCTTCTGTCATCTAGCAAGCTGGTCATCTCATCACAAAAGGTTATGAGTTTGGTCAGGCATGATTTCCCCTTTGTAAATCTGTGCCAACTATTCCTAATCAACCTCTTGTCCTTAATATGTTCAGAAATTATTTCCAGGATTAGTTGCTCCATCACCTTCCCAGGGTTCAAGATGAGGCTGACTGGCCTGTAGTTCCCCACATGGTCTTTCTTGCCCTTCCTGAAGATAGAGGTGATATTTGCTTTCTTCCACTCCTCAGAAACCTCCACCGATTGCCACAACTTTTCAAAGATAATCGAGAGTTGCCTCACAATGACATTGGCCAGCTCTTCTGGGAGCAACGTGTCAGGTCCTAAGAACTTGTACATGTCCAGTTTGTTTAAATACAAGTATTTATCCTTAGGGAAGGAAAATACTGACATTTACTGATTTACTTGCCTTGTTTTTTGACTCGTTTCTCTGTTTTATTTCTAGAAACACTGGTGCTGAACTTGTCATCTCACAGTTTGCAAAATTTTTAAGTCCACCCATCCTCCCAGTAATGGAGTCAGAAGTTAGAGACTTCACTTCTTCCACACTGCAGTCTTCACTCTCTGCTTCGTCCCTGAAGGTATTCTAGTTTCTAAAACATGAAGAACAGGAGATTAAACCATTTTAATGTTGTTCTTTGTGCTTTTGCTTGTAATGACAGCCCAGAGCCTGTCTGTTTGTGTGCATTATTTACTCTAGCACCCCTTGAAATGACCAGCAATGTTTTTAACACCAGCACTCCCTGTTTTGGCACTAGCCTCTCCAGTTCTCACAGAGGCTACTCTGTGTGGAATTAGAAATGCTGATTCATCCCAGTCAGTCTGTGCTCAGAGCCATTCCTCATCTTCCCATGCAAGATTCTGAGTAACCCACAAAGGGAAAAATACTATCACAATGCAACCTTTCTTTCCAAATCCTCTGCTGTCCCTGGATACCATGGGAGCCCATTTCAGCTACAGTAGGGACAAAGATTTATTTAGATTTATGCTTTCCTATCTGTTTCCCCTTAGCCACAAGAAGCTAATCTCCAAGCAGACACATCATCTCTGCGTATCTCTGCTCCCCAACCATTCAGTGACCTATTTCAGAAGTCAAACTGAGATCAAATGTTACTCTCTGGTTCGTGGGTAAAAAACTTTGAATCACAAGAGGAACTAGAGGAAAAAGATGTCCATCCTGCACACTGCTGTGTTCACAGGGAGTACGGTTGGTTCCTTTCCCACACATCTTTGCTGTTTGTTTTTTTTTTTTTGATTAAGCTAACGCATTTCAACAGCTGGATCCCTGAGAGTTTTAAAACATATCAAGGAGTAGGCTAACCCATTAACAAGAAAATAGGACTGGGAGAAAGAAAAATTGTAACCTGACAGATGCTGAAGCTTGTTTTTCTCCTAGTGGCTCCATGTACTCAAGGAAGTGGTGAGGTATATGTGTGTGGGAAGATTTCACAAAGCATGCAAATGACAACACAATGTGTGCAGATCTGGTTAAAAATTTGTTACATCTAGAAGGAAAAAGAAAAGGAGAAAGCAAAGGAGAAGGAGAAGAAAAAGAAAAGGAAAGGAAAGGGAAAGGGAAAGGGAAAGGGAAAGGGAAAGGGAAAGGGAAAGGGAAAAGGAAAAGGAAAGGGAAAGAGAAAGAGAAAGGGAAAGGAAATGGAAATGGAAAAGGAAAAGGAAATGGAAATGGAAAAAAAGGGAAAGGGAAGAAGGGGAAGGGGAATAAAAAAGAGATAAAAGGCCAATAGCTTTTGTTTCAGCAAATTAAAGCTGGAGGCATTGACCATAAACAAGCCATTTATAAGGTTGGGTCTGAGTCCCAGAGTTATATTCATGAGCTCGTAGCTCATGGTCAGACTGAGGCTCTTAAATCAAGGTACAGAAATAAGAGCAATAGACCCTCCCTATTTTTATGAGTATCCCTATATTTATGAGTATTTAGACTTGAACTCTATAACCTCAGCTTCTTGCCACATCTCCCTTTCCCCTTCTGTTGCACCACTAAACCTTCAAGTTTTTTACGGGTTTTGCTGTGTACAACGTATATGAACAAAAATTATTCTCTGCACTCCAAAACCACTGGCTGAAGTGATCAAGCCATAAATTTGTCCTCCAATATGCCATCAAATATGCCTCCAATATGCCATCAATTAAATAAACTTTCTGTTTCTTTTTATGTTCCTTATAGAAATAATGCAGAACTTTGCCTTAACGAGGACAGGTTAAATGCAACACATCAATAGTTTGTTGCTTGGATCACTTGTCTTTCTAAACAAGGTCTGTCAGTTATTTGTCTTACATGGAAACCACTGAACCTTTAAAAAAGTGGGTGAAAAAAGGAAGGATCTGGCTGAGAGCTAAGCAACTTCCTAGCACCTGCCCTAAGCTTGACCAACCCAAATCTGTGTTATTTTTTATGGCTACTCATATTCCTGGTACTGGATGTATGAAGTCACTTGGTAATAGGGGCTCAATCTGATTCCAACAGAAATAAAAGGAAAGGAGTGATTTCTCCCGTGTTGCCCTAGAAATAGCCAACATCATGTGAAAGGCTCTACTTTGTTATGAAACACTGCACTAGCACAGTTGTTTGGCCACAGTTTGTTTAAAGAGCAGTGGAGGGGAGACAGGGACAATGTAAATGAAAACACAGTTTTACATCTATTCAGGATGGAGGCCCAGTTATTTCCAAACAACAAAAAGATAACGTTGCTAAGTGCAGTTTCAAAGTTGACTTTCCTGTTAAAGATATCCAGGTTAAANNNAAAAAGGAAGCAAGCAAGCTTTACAATTTTAAAAAGCAATGGTAGTCACAAGATAATGTTCCAAAAGCAGTTTATGTGCCAACTTTAACTAATTCATAATACACACACAAATATTTTCTTTCAGGATGTACCATGTTAGAGGAGCCTGTCTGAAAATGGGCTCTGCAGTATGCATGATGGATGGGGCTGAGAAAGGGGGCTCTCTGGAGCTGTCCTGGCCAGTCCTGAGGGACCAGCTCTCGTATACCCTATAGCCCCAGGAAAACAGATTGGAGCGGGTAAACCACTAGATTAAAACCAGCGACACTTCTTGAACAGTAATTGGTGAGCAGTCTGCAATGGAGCCGCCCAGGGGAGGAGAGATAGTAATTTTAAAAAACGATCATTGAATCTGATACAGGGAATTTTTGTGGTATGTTTAAACTACCCAGATCTGATCCTATAAAAAAGGGTTAAGACTGCACAGACTTGTCCAATTCTTTGATCTTGTAAGGGCAGAGTTCCCATTATTAAGAAAAAGACCCTCAGTTTAGCCTAACCTATGCATGGGCTCAGTAGCTGACCTTCTCTTAGACACCAGGCCCTGAGCTGGTTCAACTGGCAAACCATACATGCTTGTAGGAGTGTGCTCCCCTTGTCTCCTGCACCAAATAAAACCCAGTGCAGGTGGTTCTGGGGCTTTGAGCATACATTTGCATTGCTTGAGTCTTTTGTCACAAAGAAAGGGGACTAGAAAGTCTATTCTTCTGGCTGGGAAACAGAAAACACTGTGGAAGCTCTAGTCAACAAATCTGCTTATAAAGGCATGTAATTTAGAATAAAGTATGTAAAAACTCACTCTTAATCAGAAAGCCATGCTCACTACCACTTTACAGAAGAGCTCTTTTTATATACACATCAAATATGAATGAGTACGTAGAAAAAGACTTCTTGATGTGATCAGAGACTGCAACAATAATCTAGATTATTACCATTTTTGAGAGACAGGATTTCAAAGAGGAACAAGCAATTCTCTGAACAGCCAAACTAATGACACCTCCTTTCAGAAGGATTTTATGGTTTTAGTTACTTGTTACTTGGCTTTGGTGTCCAAAGATGTAAGATTTCCAGGTGATATTGGGTATAATTGGTCATAAAGGCACTCTTTTATGCAGGTTCTCTAATGACTAAAAAGATGAAGGCTTACACTACAACTCTTTCCTCAGTAAAAATACTAATAAAGCCTCTCTTCTACCTGAATACTTATTTTCACAAAACTTGTAGCATCTTAATTATCCTTGAAACCTCTACCCTTTATGGTCGATGGTAGCCAAAGGATTTAAAGATCATGGAGAGAGGAGGAAGAAAGGGACACACACACATAGGCACAGTAGTTGCATTCACCTTGTTTTCACCTGCAAAAACTCTGTAACATAATTCTGGAGAATGAAAAGGAATGAAATTACACCTTCTTTTTTTTAATCTGGGGAGAAAAGCGGTAGAAAGGATAACAATTAGCTTCATCTTTGGGAAGACCCAGTGATCTTGGGCTAAGATAACACAAAGATATGAGTTACAAGTAATGGAAACAATATACCTGTGAAGAGGTGAATGTGTCGGACCATAGTAAGGCTGAAGATTTCTCTAGCCTGATTTCGTAAGCCTACGAGGAAGGAGGAAAGGTCCCTTGCAGTGACAAAGTGGAGGGATGCTTGGGCCAAATCTCCCTGCTGAGACCTCCAGCCTACAGACGCGAGTACCACAGCTGTTGAGGGAGGTTGCTTCTGCAGGTAATCACTGCCGTCATCAGGCATCCAGGTTCTATTTCTCACTTGAGTGTATGTTTCTTTAATGCTAGCTACCAGCTTTTGTTGTGACTTATTAGATTAAGGAGCACTTTAACATAATCTTTAACTATTTTTCTCTCAGAAACTATGTGTATGCCTTTAAAATCACACCTCAATAAACTGCGCAGATTTAAGTTTTCCTTAGGCTCCCCATTTTCTTTAGCACTGTGTCAGTTTTTGTGACGCTAGTTCAATCACCCCAGCTTTTCAGCTTTCTTTTTAAAGAGCAAACACTACAAATCTCTGACTTATTCCCATGTCAGGCTCACGACCGTCACATACCAATACAACTCCTTGCTGCTACTTACTACACCCCTGTTCCTATGTCTATGGATCATTGTTTGCCCTTTTACCGTGGTGTCAGATGGCATTCAGGTTTTGTCCCCACTGACCTCAGCATTTGGTAAGGGCTTGCAGTGTCTCCCCAATCTGCTTTTCTGTTTATCCTTTCCTGCTGTGAGTTTGGGCATAGCTTGGGCAGCCAGGAACTTTGAGTAACAAAACGTAAGGACACCATACAAGAACAAAAGGGTATATGTACTCAATCAGACCAAATGTTCCTCTAACTCAGTAGGTTAAAGGAGGTTTAGTTATGATCAAATGTGGTATCTCTTCTAACTGGATTAATACAAGAGATGCTTGCTATGAGGACTTGCCATTAAAAGGTTTTGCTGAGCTGGAAGATGGATCCACACTCTGCCTATTTATTACCCAGTAGCACACTGGCCCTTTTCTACAGAAAAATGTCCTGAAATAGCCAACAAAGGGTGTGTAGGGAGCAGGTAATGGTACAGTCCCCCAGGAAACTCTACCAGCATCTACATTTTGCTGTCCAAAGGCCTTCTGAGGCAGAGGTGTGGTCTCACAACCCCAGCCTTTGGTGAATTTTTCTTCTCTGAATTTGTCAAATCACTTTTTGAATATGTGTACATTGATCGCATACACCAGATGCTGCAGCGAGGAATGACAGCTTAAGTATATTTTTTGTGAAGGATCACGTAATCACAGAATGGTTGAGGTTGGAAGTAACTCCTGGAAGTCATCTTGTCCAACCCCACTGCTCAAGCAGGGCCACCTACAGCCAGTTGCCCAGGCTCGGGTCTGGATGGGTTTTGAATGTCTCCAAGGATGGAGACTCCACCACCTCTCTGGGCAACCTGTTCTAATGCTTGGTCACCCTCACAGTGAAAAAGTGTTTCCTGATGTTCAGACAGAACGTCCTGTCTTTCAGTTTGGGTACATTGGCTCTGGTCCTACCACTGGGCACTGCTGAAAAGAGCCTGGCTCCAACCTCTTTGCACCCTCCCTTCAGGAAGTTATACATTGATAAGTTCCCCCTCACTCCCCCGAGCTTTCTCTTCTCTAGGCTGAACAGTACCAACTCTCTCAGCCTTTCTCACATCTGTTTGTTCATTGAACCTCCTCTGACAGTCTGAGATAATGTCCATTAGCTTGCATTAAAGAGATAGCAAGAAGGAGTTTCCTACCCAGCCAACACACATCTTCTAAACATCTGTCATATGCTCCTCTGGAGACCACTTTTCCAGGCTCGGGGGTCCTACCTCATTTAGTTCTTCCACTTTATTGACCACCCTTGTTGTGTTTCTGACCCTTTCAGTTCTACCATGTCTTTTCTGAACTGAGAGGACCAGAAGAGTACACAGTGTTCAAGGTACACCATGGACCCATACAGGGACACCATGATGCTCTCTGTTTTCTTTAGTTTTCCTTTCCTAATGATTCCCAACATCCAGGTGCCAGGGAGTGTCTGAAGCAGAGGTCTCCAGGAAGGATGATGCAATCTGTGTTCCTGAAATGCCAGAAACAAGGGGTGAGGATTTTGCAAGTAATAACTATCCTTTTCCATCGACAGCCTGAGTGGCAGCTGTGTGAACTGATTAACAGGAAATTCAAACTCTCTCTTTTATCTTTGAAAACCTGAGTTCAGGTTCAAATTCCCTCATAAAGCAGCGAGACAGATTTGGGGTTTTCAAACCCTCACTATTTACCTACCAACATCATTAGGTGCTCGAAAAGTTAAAGCCTGGATCTGATGGTTTTGAATGAAATCTACAGAGACAAGGTAATTAAACCCATGCTTTCTACTTCTGATGCTAGTTGGAGACAGGGCAAAGTGACACACAGTGGTTTGAGCTGAATAAATTGCTTTCTGCATCAGCTCATCCAACAGGACGGTGAGCTGAAAGAGAAAGGGGGACTTTATCTAAAAGAGCAGGAGAGTGGGGGACTTTTCTGCCCAGTTAATCAGCTCCAGGATGGGTGCAACAGAGCAGGATCGGCACAAGCAAGCAGGTACCAGCCCAGCTGTGCAGCCTGAATTCATCCCCAAAGGGGTGCAGGGGCCCTGCTGAGGGGTCCCACGCTGCTTGCCCATACCCAGGTGCTGTGCCCCCACAACCTCTTCTCTCCTGGACTTGCAGCATGGGAATGGCCCTCCATGGTTGCTGAACCTGCAAACTCTCTGTCAGCTTGTAGAGCTGTTGTTGTTGAGCAAAACCCTAATTTACCTGGCAAATGCAATGGCAAATGATAAAGCTTCGGTGTACTCTGGCTTATTTGTTACTAGCTGCGGTGTACATGTTTTAGGAAAACAATGTTTAATACCACCTTCAGCTAACAAAATGGCTTTTTTAGTGGTATTTACAGGAAGGCCTCGTTTCCTTTGAGTAAGTTTGCTGTGACATTACTGGGAGATGTTTTGTGGCAGATATTTACACTCGGCTGAATTCCTGTGGCATCCTCCAAGCGCATTTGACACAGGCTTGGGGGCCAGGCTGCCAGAAGACGAAAGAGCACTTTGCACAGCACCTTATCAATTTGTTGTGCTGACTGAGTGGCGTGATTACTTTTCCATGGTCGGGAAGGCTGGCTAACCCTCCCTGAACCATTAATCTCAGGACAGTTTGAACTAAGAGAGATTTCTGTAAAAATAGACCACAAAGAATGCATCAGAGGGGAGAGGCTTTGCGTCTTTTACAGCTTCTTGACCTCTTCTGGGTGTATTTTTTTACTAATGGGAAGGATTAAATGGAATATCCTGGTGCCTCAGTGCAACGCAGTGACCAATTTGCACAGCTGTTCTTGGTCATGCCTCCAAACAGCATGGCTGCTTGGGCTTTGCTATCGAGCACAGAAAATAGGGGCCTGACTCATTGCTGCTTCAACTCAGTTTCTGACCAGTAGCTCAGATTTTTTGGGTCTCCAACTCAGCCCTGACTTATGCTCATTTTTTTTGAAGCTTGGTTTCACTGGAACCAGGCTGGGGAAAAAATGGAGGGAAAGGGCAAGAAGGGAACACCTGAGAAGACTGCTATTTTCCTAGCATATAACTTCTGTCTAGTTGGTGATTAGTTGTGGTGACAGGCCACCTGGATCCAATAAATCACAACATTGAGTAATCATTGCACACACAGTAATGTAAGATTCATGATAATAAGGCAATTGAATGCTAATGCAACATCTCCTACGATTACAAAAATATGAAGTGCATGGGGCATGGAAGAATCTGCCTCCAACTGGAAAAAAAGTGTCCTACTTTAGCCTCCTATTTTTTAAAACTGTATTTGTTATATAAGGTTATTTATTTTGTCAGATATTTTATCTGATACCATAAAATAGAATATAGCTTTTATATCGTGGGAGAAATGCGCTCACCTTACCAAGTGAGTCTCAGAAGGCTTCATAAATTTAAGAACTGGAGTAGTAAAGACCACAGAATATGGAAGTGGTTCTTTAACCAGGACTCATTTTGTAAGTGCAATAATCAAGTAAGTCTGCATCACAGATTACAGTTAGGCATATGTCAGGGTAACTCCCTTTATTTTCATACATTTTTAGCTACAACATCAAATTCACTGTTAAGTGGAATGAACACGTAAGTAGTTACACCAGCTGAAGTGCTTCCAACAGCAGATATACATGCTAATTTAGACACAGAAGGAATTAAAATTTTACATCTCAGTATGATTTTTTTGTATATGTAAACCTTGGTTGTACTATGGTTGTTAGTGTGCTGCCTGTGCAAGGACTTGGCTGCAAAGGTGAAGAAAATACTTGTGCAGTACAATGCTTGGACATTGGCTTAATGAACACAGATTAATTTTCTTGATTTGGTAAGCTTTCTGTTTGAAAAACCTTAACTATTGGGGAATGCAAGAACAGGGGATTGCTCAAAATACATTTGAACATTCATCAGATTAAATATTGTTCTGCTGGAACTGAAGCAATGCCTAGCAGCAGTCTTACGGCCCAAAGCTGCAGACAAACACATATTCAAGCAAAATAAGAGAGATCCTTATCTTATCCTCTATAATATTTTTATTTAATTTCACTTAAAAAAAAACACACCCCCAAAAAACCACACAAACAAACAAAAAACCCAAAACAAAAAAGGAATTTGGTTGGGCTTCCAGGTTTTAAACCTTACACCAGCCAAAGCTGCTGCAGCGTGAACCTTGCAACACCTGGGTGCTAATGCGAAAGTGGGTACTAGTGCAAAAGTGGGAATTTAACCGGGAATCTAAATCTTCCAGCCTTTAAATACAGAAGGCATTTAAAAAGTAAATCTGTAGCGAGAGAGGAAAAGAACCCCCTTCCCTTTACAGTCAGCTGCTCCGGAATGAGCGCTCTCTACTCTGTCTCCAGTTTCTGTAACCGAGCCGTCTGCGGCTGCTCCTGGGGGAGCCACATTCTTTCCCACCGCTGGACTCCGAGCCTGTGGTTTCCGTTTCACATCTGAAGCCTGCCGGGTGTTCCATCGCCATCTAACAAACTCTCCACGCCGCGTCATGAACACATGAAATTGTCAATCCTTTCCTCAAAGAAACGAAAAATCAGCGCCCCAGGAAGGTGCGTCGTTACCACCACCTAGTGGTGGCCTTGGCAGGCTTGCAGCAAACGCTTTTATTCCATTAAAACTACTTCAGGAAAAGGCTATGTGCACATGATTTCTGTGACCTTTCTTTAGAGTCACGCGTCTTTGGTGTGGACACAAAAGGGTCGCTCATTTTTCCACCTATGCTGCTTTTAGCTCGTTTTTAATGATTCAGGATGCTGACAAAGTTCTCGGTAAATTACTTAAAAGCATCTTTTGGACAATTCAAAGTTGAAGCTGTTAAGAAGCCAACTGATAACACACGAGCTTCCACAGTGTTTACCACATACTTGAATGTCTGTCCCTTTATGGTGGTTTTCAGTAGCCAGCACGCCCTCGATGAAAATAAGTGGAGTCTCAAAGACTGAGGGCCAACTCATTTGTAAACCCCAGCAAACAGAAGTCATTTTCTCCATATGGAGGAAGCTGGCCACAGTCCTGACTCTCCTAGAAACTGGCCTTACCTCACTTATTATCAG
This sequence comes from Anhinga rufa, assembly GCA_013400875.1. Taxonomy (NCBI): domain Eukaryota; kingdom Metazoa; phylum Chordata; class Aves; order Suliformes; family Anhingidae; genus Anhinga; species Anhinga rufa. Next base: position 23,163 of record VZTV01001423.1, on the reverse strand, counting down.
CATCCTTCCAGCACTCCCAGTAACTTCTAGAAGAGCAAATGCAGCATAGCCTATCCACCAGGCTGGGATGCAGCAGGACTCCAGAAAAAGAGGTAGGATTAAAGAGCATGCAGTGTGCAGCCAAAGGTTTGTAGGAAATGTTTATTTTTCAGTTTTCCTCAGATCCCCTCCAGGTAGGTATTAAGTCTACACTTCTTTTAGAGAAGTGTGCATAGCTTCAAACACAGGGGAACGAATATGGGCAGGTAAAGCCTGAAAACAGCTTCACTAAGGATTACTGGGAATTTTGAGAAAAAGATATAACAGTCCATAAGCCTGGTCAGTGGTCATAATACCATGGTCAGCTTTCAGCAGCATAGAAACTGCCAGCCTACTTAAGTCCCAGGACCTTAAGACCTGGGGGAACAGCACTGGCACTTATCTCACCAGCGTGATTGAAGCCAAGAGGAACATGCTCCTAGAAGAACCATCAGAGGAAGAATGATATCAGTGGAGACTGGCTTTAAGATGTGGCCATGGACAGAGGATGTCTTCCCATCATTATGAACCAAGGAAATGGTGAGGGCATTCCACTGCCTGGAAGTAGAAAAATCCTATGGCCTTCACTTCTTCTGACAAGAGGTGCTCTGAGCTTAGCAAGAAATTCATATGGGCTGCTATATCTGTGGACAAAATGAATAGAATACAGCTTAGATATACTAGGCAATACTTGTATATTGCCTATACATACTAGGCAATGATCCACCTCATTACATGTTATCCCAGATCATTCTGGAGCTGGATTAGACATTTTAATGCAGCCAATTTTGCACAGATTTGTGTAGATCTGTAGAAGAGCAGGTTCTATTCATTGACTGAAGCAGACCTGGACCTAGCGGGAGTACTGCTGTACAAGCTCCCACACCTGCAGCCAGAAAGTGAGGGGCTATAGTGTCCTGTGCAGTGGAGAGATGTGGTGTCAAGGACTTCGAAGAATGGCATTTGATATTGTATGTGACTATTGTCACACCCTGGTAAAATCTGGTAACATTAATTATCCAGACCAGGGCTGGGATAGACAGCCCACCTAGTCTCTGGTTTAGACTGTCCGTTTACCCTGACCTCTCCCTATGGGCTTGGCTTCCCAGAGATCTGCGTAAGTGGGCAGGAGATGCTGTGCTACTCCCTGTGGTGTCCTGTCCTCAGTGCTGGCCTGCTTGGACTGTGCCTCCCAGCAGCCCCTGACCAGCCCTGTCTGCCCCAGCGGCTCCTGGAGCAAAGGGAGCTGAGGGGTGTGCTGCCCCTGCACCGTGCCCTCTCCCTGCACAGCCCGCAGCAGAGGAGCCCGCTCCTCTGACTGCAAACTTGGGACCAGGAAACCCCAGGGGAAGCACTCTCGCCTTTCCTCTCCATGAACCTGTTCATGCCCCATTTTCTTTATAATATTAAATATTAAATTAATAATTTTATAATTAGTGGAAAGTGTAATTTTATAATTTAAATATAACCTGTATATACATACATACAAGTAAATAAAAATTCAGAGATGGAGACCTGAAGTCAGGTTCACACTGACCAGGACTAGGACCCTACAGCCAGCAGGACAGGGGATGAGTGCTGGCACAGAGCACAAGATGGATGTGTTGACAGGGTACAGACACTTGCTTCCTTGAAACCTGGTTCATTCACATGCTGTTGTGCTGTGTCAAATCAAAGACTGACAGAGCCACGGCTGAGAGCAGTCAGGCTGTGAAAGACACTAGGTTGGCCCTTTATTCCTTCATCTCAAAATGTCTCGCAGTCAAGCTGTTGGCATGACAAAAGTCAATGAATCGGCCGCCACTTCCAGTGATGATGAGGGCATTGACCAAGAACTTTTGTAATTCAATATCTCCAATAATTACATCCATAATTGGATTTTATTGTAGGTGACATCATTGTAATCCATTGCTATCACTATAAGGACAAGCAAAATAAAGGTTTGGTAGGGGAATTACTACATATAGAACCGCTCATTGTATTTTTCTTCATAGTGGCTGGCCAGCCTTCCACAAACAAATTATCAGGTCCACTTTCTAGGGATTGTTTGGAGCAGAAATTTCAGCCCAGCTCTCTTCTCCCAGCCCTGCTGGTTTGCCATCACCTCCGTGTAAGAGGAAAAAGCTTAGGTTTCTAACCTGTAGTGAAGTATAGCTACGTTTACGTGGGGGGTTTTGCCACCAGAGGTCAGCGTACTCTTCATTAAGTAGCAGCTATTCCTAACTACTATCATCTAAATTAAAGGGGAACGTCCTGGGCATCCCCGGACCCCGAACATCCACCCTTCAAGGACGCAAATGAGTCGTGGTGAGCACAGATGGGGCTGAAATCCTTTTAAATGAGGGGAGAAGATTTTCTGTGCAACTCAGACAAGCCAGCCAGGGGTTGGGATTACTCACCCCTGTGTAAGAAGCTCTCCCTTTCCCACAGGTAGAATGACATGGAGGATGAAACCATACTTTATTGTGCAAATTAAATGAGAAGCACAGGTCTGGAGTTGAAGATTGCTCCCTGATATTCACAGAAGCATGGCAGAGCTGGACTTCCCTGACAAGAGGGTTTCTCATCCTTGCCTGGTGGCATTTTCCCATATTTTCCCAAGTATGGTGCTCTCCTTCCTCCTTTCTGGAAGCCACGGTCAATCCTTTCTCCCTCTTCCCCAAGAAAACCCCAAACCCAACCTCAAAGCACTGTGCAACAACACTCGTAAAATGCAAATTAAATTGTATTGCTTATACAGATTGGGTCTAGAAATAGCTTTGGAAATATGATGCCTCGTAATGGCACAAACCTTTTCCTTATCTTTCCAGATGATTTTGGTCTGGTAATCTTACCTCTAAATATTAAAAGGAGTCAAAGACGAAGTATCATGGGAGTTACTGGGGTTTTGCTGGTGCAGCCTCACAGTGTAGCATGAAATATTTATTCTTTGTCTTAAACTTGTTCATTTCAAAATAGGTATATAGGCTTATAGTCTCTTTATTCTACATTGGGCAATGTTTCCCTTACTCAATTCCAGGAAGCTTAGGGCCCAAGGTCCTTTTGCTCAGGGCCCAGGGTGGGTTTTTTTGTGTGCATTCCTTTCAGGCTGACAGATGCCACGCTTCTGCCTCAAGCGCCAGCACAAGCTGCAGAGCAGCACTGCGCCTCTGTGACAGAGAAAACCCACAGCGAACAGGACTTGGCTCTTCTGCACTGTGTACCTAGGGATGGGTCTTCATTGCTTGCAGTCTTTGTGCTTTGGAAAGTGCTTTGGCTGAGCCTGGCATAAGCATATCTGCCCATTGGTTTTAACAAGGACTAAAATTTATTTATTTATTTATTTATGGCTCCAGGGCTTGCCTTGAAGAAAATAGAAGTAATAAATGAAGAGCAGGTGTTATGAATAGAGAGAGATCTGGCAGACTCTTGTCAGAAAGAGGAATCAGAGTAGTCAAGCTATTAAAAATAGTAGATGATAGAGCAAAGGTGGGTTGGGTGCTTGTTTTTCTTGTTTCTTATAATGCAATGAAGTGACAGGCAATAGACTTAAAATTATAAAAAAAAAAAAAAAGGCGTTCCTACAGGTGTTTAATACCTTGTTTAATTATCTGCTCGGTAGATAATTATACAATGTATTAGACACCTCTAGGAACTTTCACAGCTTCCAGAAAGGCTTTAAAAGAAAAAACTGAAACATTTGTACTTTGGAACAGATGAGACTCATTAACAGGTAGGCAGGTTTCAGGCCCATTGGTTTACTACATGTTTTCTTAACTCTTCTTCTGAAATGTGTGGTACACTCTTCGGTCAGAGAAGGGTTAATGGGATTTGGTGACAAATGTTGTGATATTATTGACTTTGACAGGTCTTCAACCAGGGAATCTGGGAGAGAGTTTTGCTACCTGCATATACAGCTTCCTTCCTATTTATTTACCAACACACAAGAATGAGAGATGGATCTAAACTAAAACTGGATCAGATACTTAGCCTGCAGGTATCAGCTCATGCAAATTTTGCTCATGCAAGTTTTGCCCATGCAAGTTTTGCCAGTGCAGCCTTGGGACTGAATTTCCTCCCAGGCCACGCCTGCCCCCACACAGCTCTGCAGGGGCGCAGCCTGGCTTACCATGCTGTCCCTGGCATGAACTTGCACCCCTGCAGTGACCACAGCTCATCTACAGGGACCTGTAGCCCCAGAGGTGTGGAAAATAAAGTATAGATGTACTGGGACGAACACAGTGAACTAGGCAGCAACACCTGGGTGATGCTGGCAGTGGAGTTTCCGCTTGGCTTTCTTGGGAGAAATGCCTAACACTGTGGATCTGGATTCAGGGTCACCTAACAAGAGGAAGCTCCAAATTTTGCTAGCAACTGTTGCTTTTACCTTAAAATACACAGCTGAACGCAGTTCCCATCTGATAAGTCTGTATTTTTTAACTTGGTCAGTAGATGTCAGTGATACACGTGCACACTCACACATGGACAAATTTTGAAACCAGAAGGCTTCAAGAAAAAAAAAGACAGCACCCTGTCATCAAGATGCAGCTGGTGGAAAAGAGGAGAGTGAAAGTATTTCAGAGGAAAAATGTTTCCGAGAAATTTTTAAGATTCCTGTGTCCTACCTGTGAATATGATGAAACGGCAAAACTGGGCAGTGACTATTTCAGGACTGACATATCTAATTTCAGTCTGAATCCTGAAAAGCTTTCATTCATTCTTTGTAAAAACAGGCGTTCTCACCTTCCCTTTTCAGATTAGTGCCCCCCCGCACGGCTATACAGTTAAAAATTATATTATGTTTAAGTTGTTAGACTAATCCTAAACCTTTCTGTAATGAAAACTAGTTAAGGACTGATTCATTAGATTTCAGCCCAGTTTATAGTACAATCTTTTTTAATAGTATGGTTTATTTTGCTAGCATAGTAAATCAGACAGGCAAAACTGAACATCTCATTCAGGAATAAACGTGGCTTTTTAGGCCTCCAGAACCTTTGTAGCTTCACCGCTTGCTGACTTGCTACACAGTGCTGCAAAACTTTACAAAAATCAGCAGGCCCAGCCAGAAAGTCCCAGATGAATCATCCGACATCCCCTTTTGTGCAAAGTGAAGCACCAGATACCAATGAATGTGCCGAATGCCAAAGTGTGACACCTTGACAAATTGCTGAGAGCCCTTACCTCCCTGAGGACCGCAGCTGCAAGTCCATCAGCTCTGAATCTCTCCCCTGCACCCAAACGCGCTCCTCTCTCGCGCTTCCAAGAAATGGAGGTAGAAGCATTTTGAGCTAACACTGGGAGAGACCCAGGCCCAAGACTGGGCAAAGGTTTCCAGCAAATGAAGATAATAAGGGGGAAATTATGCATTATGAATAAAAGCATAATGCATATAGATCAAAGAGGGAATTATTAGAGGGTGTTGTTTTTTTTTTTAATTTGGTCAATGCAAAGGAAGTTTGTGAGATAAATCATTATTTAAACTATCTTTGACCTAAAACTCAATTGTAGGTCCCACCCCAAGTTTAGATGGCGACATGAATGCTACACCTCTAACCACAAATTCCTCATGCAATATCCATAGCAGAGGAACAAAATAAAATCAGTTTAGATCCTGTGAATGCCCTGGTGTGACCATACAGACTTAGCAGGGCTGTCTGAATGCAGCCAGCCGAGTACAGCACCTGTAATACCTCAAATGAGGGCACTTGAAACATTTGCAGCAAGGTTAATTCTCTCCTGACCACAAAGCTTCATCCACCTGCTCTGAATGATCCAGACTTGTGGCCAGGTTTGCACTTCTCCTGTTTGACATAAACGGATTGACAAGCCATTGACCAACTGGCTAGAGACCAGTGGAGGAACGCCAAGATGGTTAGGGGCCTGGAGTATACCATGCACAAGGAGAGGCTGAGGGAGCTGGGTTTGTTCAGCCTGTAGCCATCTCTGGGGAGATCTGTCCATATCCTCCACTACTTCATGGGTAAGAAGGCAGAGTCAGGCTCTCAGAGGAGCCAAGAGAGGCTGTGAAATCTCCATCCTTGGAGCCGTTCAGATTTTGACTGGACATGTCCATGAGCATCCTGCTTTAACTGTGAAAGTCACTCTGGGCTAGGCAGGAGGCTGGACTAAAGAGCTCCAGAGGTCCCTTCCAACACAAATTACACTTTGATTCTGTTTTTCATGCAAACGTTTGGGGAATGGCTATTCTTTCTAAAAACACTGGCATTCACACAGGACTATAGCTGTATAAAGCAGGGGAACCTAGTATTACTTGGTTACTGTGTCCCACTTGCTTTTGTTATTCATGGCCCCCTTGGGCAAAGAGAGTAAGTCAGGGAGGGGAAATACTCCTGGTAACATCAGCTACCACTCATCTGCCATGAATACCAAGTAGCAGAAGTGAATATTTCATTATGATCCACTGTAAATTGATATTTACTTTTAGGAATTGTTTCACATCTTTTGTATATGATTACCTGGGCTGCCCGTGTTTCAGGTAACTACATCTGTTAATTGTATAAAGCACACAAACCCCAAAGAGAGAGTTCTTAACATGCATTTAACCCAGCAATTGTGCTGAAGCCCTGATGCCTGAAAACTTTTCTTTTTTTCCCTGGGTAATTTAATAAAAAAGAGTAGCACTCACTGCAAGCCTAGTATGCAAAGTGGTGCTCCACAGAGTATTTCTGGTGTCAGCACTAAAATATACAAGAGGCCTCCCATGGTATGCAGGGGATTACTCTCAATTCATTTGCACTACTTTTGTGTTTAATACTTCCAAGCTATGAATACGCCAATCAAGAGGAAAGAAAAAGTTGATGTAAACTTGCTATGTAAGTGTAATACTTCGTTTTTGTTTTATTTTTGCCTTTCACACATGACTCACTCTCTTCCCAAAGTTCCTCAACAGCCAGTGTACCTCTCACGGGAGGCATGTGTGCTTATGGATTGGTACCATGGGAGAAACTGGCATCAGAGGAAACACATGATTATGAACTGGCACTGTGCAGACCTCAGATGCCTGGCTAGGAATAAAAGGCACTTTAAAACCCTTGAGCTCAGCACTGAACATCTGACAGGCAGAATACGAAGCCACTATGCTGCCAGCTGTCTGTGTACGTCTCCATTAACTCTTCCTGCTCTGGCTTTATTCCTAGGGGATCTTTCCACAAATTGTCTTTCCAATGTTTTTTCTGAAATCCTGGCCCACCTGGGAACGCTGAAGGAAGACCAGATTGGCTTAGAGCCCTCACTCTAAACGTTTTTGATATGCAAGCCAGTAAAAAGAGTCAGTGAAAGTATTGACCCTTTTCTGTGAATAAGCCAGCAAAACAGCCTTCCCGTGCTTGCTTTTTTGAGTTGTTGATACACCCACATACATATCTGCACATGCAGATGTAGAGCCACAGATCCCAGTTTGGAAACCAATTTTTCTGAAGGCTTTCTCTGAAGGCAGTCATGGCCAAACATTTCAGAAGTATAAAAAAGGTGACTTTCAAGACACATGTCAGTTGAGGAAGCTTCTTACTAATCTGAGGCAGTTAGAAAATTACTCATTCTTATGAATAAGAAAATATATATTTATCATAACCCTTTATCTGGTATAGTGCAAAGGTAGATATCAGTCAAGTACGCCAAGTCCTCTTCAACCTCCTCTTGCATCCTGATGTTGTTTAAACACTGTAGTATTAAAAAGCAGCACCCCACAGGCTGACTGCATGTAGACCCAACAGTAGTCCTTTCTGTGTGTTTTCGTTTGCCTGCTTCTTCATTTGTGCACCTAACTTGGAAACACCTTCGAAATGCTTACTTTAGAAGAAAGAAAATAAATCTGTTAAACTATGAAAAGAATATACAGAGATGGGGAATATGGGAGGTGGCAGTGCACGTGCAATGCTCACGTTGCAAGCTCTCTGCAGAGCTGTGCTGTCAGACAATGGTCAAGCCTACTCTCCTACCTATTTTTAAGAGCTAGCCTCTCTAAAACCTCCTATCTTCCTTTCTAACTATAGCACAGACCAATAAGGTGAAGCACTTATGAATCAAACTTTTATATCCTGCCTTTTTCCTAACCTCTTGTTTTATGGGAATTTTTCCTTTTTAAAGGGATTTCTTCTCAGGGCACCCAAATTTAAGCAGCAGCCTTGCAGAACTGCAGGCAGATGAGTCATCCTGGAGGATACGCAGGCTTGGTATAAAAGGAGGTTTTGTTTTTAAGGAAAATAAGGATGGAGAGCGTTTTCAGCAGGATTATGGAACAACTGGTATATGAGCAGGGAAGGAGCTGTAAGTTGGGGTACAACAACCCAGCAGGACTTTTTCTTTTTAATCTTCTTAGTAGTGTGATCAGCTCCTGGTGTTTGAGGTCATTAAGCTGTCCGCTGTTCTTGAAATAGTGCAATTTTGTTAAGGCTGTTTTCTGTTGTCTCCCTTGGTTTGAGTCTTGATAAGATTTATCTGGGCATTTGTTAGTTTTCTTTCCTTTCCTTTGCAGAGGGAGGGAGTGACTCTGAGACTAGAAACTGCCTCTTCAGAATGAAAGCTGGAGCTGTCTTGTGTATTTGGGTAATTCAAAAGAAAGAAAAAAAAAGGGGGTTCT
>VZTV01001423.1:0-14518 GCA_013400875.1 Anhinga rufa | reverse complement strand
ACAAAAATCCTTATCCCCTTCTGTGGATTGGCAATGGCTTCATTTTGAGTGGATTCGCTTTTTCTCTTCCTTCTCTGTCATTTTATAACTCCAGGACAGTAACCTGATTTTCCTGTCAGTCATATTTTTGCTTAGCCCACACAAGTGTTGGAGGGGCACAAGACAAGATGATCGCTTAGTGTTGGCTTTTTAAAATACAGGATTGAACTACTGCTGTGCTTCCCTCTCAGTATATTACATGATCACTTGAAGTGTTTAGAGAGCATTTCTTGTTATTGTTTTTCAGTAACTGTTATGCAACTGAGGGTGCAGAAAAGAGGACAAAACAGGAAAGAAAACAAAAATAGAACTAGAAACCTTTTCTGGAAACTGCTTATTCTTCAACTATACATTTTTTGCCTCTCTCGAGTATTTTTTGCAGATATTCCATATCAATTGTATACTGCTAAACAGAAGATCCATAACAGATCAGGATCTTTGCTGTTAGTAAAATAGACCCGTCAAATTGAAAGGCACAGCTTTTTTTTCCCCAAAACTATTTGACTCCTGCAGTGCTTTACCTTTACAATTAATGTTGCATTTGCCTGATGCAGCTAATTGCAGCAGCAATTAATCCAAAGCTTTTGTCCTTAACTCTGTTTGTAAGCTAACTAACTTTGTAAGCATTTCTACGCTGATATTACCATACCAATGGTATATATACTTCAGCATTTTTTTTTACAACATTTGCCCTTTGCTATTTATGCTGTGCAATCAGCCATGTGGGTAATGAATTTTGTTTTCTTTCTGCACATGGGTGACTGAATTGTTATAAAGCATGTGCGTTCCTCAGGCCTGAGCAGCTAAATTTGCTGTGAATGCCCCCATCCATTTGTGATTATGGTATTCAGACCAAGCAGAGCCATGCCCCATGTTCACAGGAACCGTTACCTGGTTGTGTGAAGGACTGAGGGACTGAACAGAAACCAATCCAAAGCAGTTTAGAAATATTATGTTATCTCCTGTGGTGTTTTGTTGGGTTTTTCCCCCCAAAAAAAATGCAGAATGAGCAGACAGAGAAAAAAATCTGCAGCTTATCTCTTTTTTTAGTAGGTAAATATCTTGCCATCTGGGAGATGGATATATTGTGACAGTGAGAAGAATGATGCTTTGCCAAATCCTCATCTGAATATTGTATTGCAAAGCCTTATGCCATCTTCCAGATCACCACCTTTGAAGTCAGAGTTGGTAGCAGTCAGTTTCAACTGATGGCTGCCTCTGGGCTAGATTTTTCTTCTGTTTGCTACAAAAGAGATAGGGTTGCAAACAGTTGGACCTGTGCTTATCCAATATACCTGTCCACACCCCAGGGTACAGCAGGACATCTCCAGGCCCTGCAGTTGTAAGCTGTAAGCCTCTAGGGTGCTGTGTGAGGCTAAACAGGTCCAAAACCTTTCTTGGGAGAGAGCGTTGCTTAAGATGTTTGCTGAACCCTTCTTGCAATGTGTGCGTAGGTGTAGGAGGAAGGGGATGACACACCGGTGTATGGAATGGAAGATGCTGAAGGGACAGGAGCCTCTGGCATGACCACAGGTGAGGTTGCCCTCCCTGGGGAAGCAAGTTGTCCTGCTCCATCCAGGCCCACAAAACCTGCTCTAAACAAAGCTCTCCCAGACACTAACACAGGCGCAAAACATCATCAAGGTAAAATGACCCTTCTGGAGTCCAGGTAGATGGAAACATCAGATCCTGCTGTAAATATCATGAGATGAAGGCTGTCCAGCTTTGGTTTACATATAATTCTCCATGTAACTATGGAAATAACCTTGTGTTCTCTCACTTCATTGTTCATACCAGTTTCCAGGCAAGCTTTCAGCCCATTACCTTTCTCATCTGAGCCCTTCCTTATCTATTGTTGTCACCTGAAATCTTAACAAAAATATTCCTGTAAAAGAATGTAAGTTATATATATCTTATTCTCTTTTGACAGTCATCCTAAAGCTTAAAAGAGAGATTTTTTTGCTTTTGCTTGCTTGCTGGAAATTGCCCTAGCTTTGCTGCTACAGAAATAAATTGTAGCAGATGTCTCCACACCCACATGGAGCTATGAGAACACCACATCCAGGCACAGTTCAGAAGCTCAGTGGAGGCTGGGAGATGAGCAAGGGCTTTTCAGGGCTGTTTTCGGTGGGTGATTGACTTTAGGTAGAATGAGGTGAGACCCCTAGCTCTTGCAGAAACAGCTGCTCATTTGTGGTGCCTCTGTTTGGGGACACCGTAGATGTGGTGAGCAGCCCCAACCCAAATTCAGCACAGCAGTGAAAACCAGACTTTTCCTACTCTGGGTTGGGCAGCTAATAGCACCAGCTTTTTTTTTTTTCTCCTGTTTGTGTCGTTGCATATCTGGCAATAGGTAGCTCAGGAGGTGCTGTGAGGCACAAGTAATCTCTGTTTGTAAAGCACTCCAAGGCCCTTGACTGAAAGCCAGTAGGAAAGTGTCGCCCCTGGCTACCAGCAGAGCTAGGATCTACACAACAGCTTGGCTCTGGAAACAGTAATTTCTGTATAATGACATGCTAATAGTCACTTATTGTATCTCAGAGCAGATTGCTTTGGAGTGGCAATCTGACACGTGTTTGCGCACGGAGGCGTTATCAGCGGCAATGGGCTGAACGGAGCAGCAGGTGCTCGAATGAGAGCATAACCTTCCACTCTCAAAATGTCAGAAGCAGCTGCTCTGATAGCTCACCTGGCCCAAAGAGGATCTTAAATCTCCCCACTGTTATTTCCATGTATACCCAGAGCACCTATAAACCACCATGGGGATCAGGACACCATTGCATCAGGAACCGTCTGCGGGCAGAAAAAACACAGTGGTGGCCCAGGCAGCTTGTTGTCTCAGACAGGAGGCAACAGATGAATGCAGGTCAAATGGAAAACTGAAAGAAACAAGGAGACAGCATCAGACACTACAAGTTATGTCACCCTGTGGCCTTAATCATTTTCCAAGCTTTTGCTGGTGTCCGTGCAAGAAAATACTGCTGAGGTCAGCTACAACAGGGAAATGGGAAGTGGGGAATGATATGTTTCTCTGAATGCTCCTCAGTGAGTTGGGCATCTCACATTGAAGCTGGGGGACATAACACATGGCTGCTGTTTGGGGTGAATGAAACTACAAGCAGCTAGATGGTCTTTGACCAACAGAGGGGAAACAATAGAAAAGTCACGGGAGACAGCAAAAATACTAGGTGGATACTTGCTGGATGACCCTGGCAGTATTTTAAACTTAGGTTCAAAACAATGAGGGGAAAAAACTGTATCTTTCTCCCCAGTTTCTCCTGTGCCCAGGACAACAGTCTTTTGCTATATGGTGTCTATAAACGAACTGAACTGTATCAAAGAAATATTTGACTCTCTCATCTGTTTTTCCCTCAAAAGGAGTTAGTGTGCTGTGGCTGAATACTGGCTGCCTGCCCGAGGCACAGAACAGTGTATGCTCCAGTAGAGGCAGGGTGCACAGGGATGCTCTTCAACACAAGGTGGGTAGATCTGGTATCATTAACCTTTCCTTAGATGTTTGACACTTTCTGGGAGGATTAAAAAAAACAAAAACCCACAAACAATTTTTCTGCTTCCTCACTCTTGGTCTGAGCTTGGGCATTTTTGGAAGCAGATGCAAAATTAAGTTTGCTTAAGTTTTTAATGAAAACATGTCTTTGTGTCCTGTTGAGCAGTCCCCTGAGAACAGCAAAATGCTTTTAAAAAGTACCACACATTGCATCAGAATGACTCATTAGAAACAGCCCTTCAGTTTAACCCAGCAATTAATGTCTCCTCCTTTTTTTCACCCCCACAAATGAGATCTTAAAGTAGGCACAAAGCCCACTGGAATCCACATCAAGACCCAAGCCCTTCAAGGGAGCAAATTCGCTAGGGCTGGCCTTGTTGTGAGTGCCCAGCTAACTGGCTCCCCCCTGCCCTGTGTCAGACTGATAACAGAAATCAGGGAAGTGTCTCAAAGGTCCTGAGAGCAAGGCTGTGCTCAGAGAGCAGCGCCTCAGTCAGGCAGAGCCTCCTTCGCGCATCAAAATGTCATTCTAATACCACCAAGAGACTGCAGAAGGTTAACTTGTTATTTAATTTAGCATACCTTTATTGTAAGTAGCTGGCATACAGAAGATCAAAATTAGCCTTTCTTTGTATGATAAAATGATGATAAAAGTCATTAGGACTGAAATGAGTTTCTGCATGGGACTAAAACACAACAGATATGAGTAAATGCGCCATGTTTCTGTGGTACATTGTTCTCTGTGCTCTTTAAATTTGTTGTATGTGTATAAACACTTAGTACTTTAAAAGGAAAATATACATACACAGACACTCACACATACATATACACTGGTGGATGGGGGAAGTAAACTCTTAACGTTTCACAAAATACTCTTTTTGGGTAATTATGCAAAGCCATTCACTGTTTAGTAGGTTGGTTTCATAACAGACCAGTTTAACTGAGTGGGTTAGAACATGCCAATTTATAAGACAAAGAAACACAGTTCTGCTTCATAAATTGGCTAATTACCATGAAGACTTCGCAACTTGGGAAGTCTGAACTGTTCTGCAGTGGACAGTATGTAGGAAAAGCAATGTTCTGATTTAAAATGAAGCCTCCCATGCCCCGGGCAGGAAAGTGTCTATATTAACTGCAGCTCTGCTTTGAGTTTGTTACAAATGCTAGCTATGTATTTACCAAAATTTTTAAAGTAGTGAGCACATGAGTTGCATTCTGAGAGTTTGAATGAAATTTGAGTCATGATGTGTCTCTGGTATTTTAGAGGGAGAGGGAAAGGATAGAGGGAGAAAGACTGGTCCCCTAGTCTCCTGATTAGGGTACTCACTGGATATAGGAAGGAGGAAGCAAGATTAGAGTGCCTGCACCAAAACACATGCTAGTATTTTGTCTTAAAAGTTCACCGAAAAAATGTTTGGCACCTTCATATTCCACAACTTACAGAGGGATCTGAACTCTTGCACAAAGACCAGAATTGGCATTGAGGTTGAGAACCCTGGATGAAAGCAGGGGCCCCCTGAGCAAGCCTGAGAAGTCCCAAGGAGCAGGGGAATTCGGCACACCCCAGAGTTACTTCCCATCCTGATTGCTGGCATTCAAGGATCCACTTAACTCTTCCTGCAAGTCTTACAGGCAGTCACAGAGCCGAGCTTAAGGCTGTCGATTTTGTTACCAGCCCAGGTCCAAAATCCACAGGCACTGTCACAGTGAGCAGTCAAATGACATGCTTCTGAAATTGTCACTCTCTTGTCTTTATCTACTGTCCATTCTCTGCCTGTCCTTGCTATCTAACTTGTCACACTGCCCCTGCAGCCTGTTTCTTGGCTCCCGTGTGATGACCCTCCCCTCAATTCCCACTTTATCCACAAATCCAGGCAGAGCTGAATTCACAAACTGAAGATACCCAAAGCCCCCGGTGGCACTGCTGGAAAGGAAATCCCCTCCCACGTACGCAATTGCTCCTTCAGGACCAATAATATACTTCTGAAGCATTTCCTTTTCTTAACTCTTGTCTGCACATGAGGAGGATGCAGCTGCCAGCTCAACAAGTGGGAAAGAACCACCGTGAGGTGCAAGGTGCCTCTGCCGGCCTGGGGGTGCCTGGGGCAATAGCAAATAAAAATAGCAAAAGCAATACCTCCCTTACAAGAATGGCAGCTATTTTCACTACTGTGTCCCAGGATGAAAGTTTGGGTGAGTTGCTCCATTCTCGCTCTGCTGTGAAAAAATCATAGTAAGTCTTTGTCTCTCAACTTTAAACGTTGAACTGCTATTTGCCTTCCAGCTGGCTTCTTTTAAGAGTACAATGGGATCATTTTCTTTCCTCAAACTTTAAGTTAGAAGAGATGATTTTCTCAAACAGTCACACAATCCCAGGTGTCACAAACTTTAAGAGAAATTATATATGTGTGTGTTTCAATTTATATCCTGAAACTTGTGGTAAAATCACAAGAATTGGCATCATTGGGTCTTGGAGTACCTGGACTTATTTTCACGAGAGGACAAAGCTTTACGCACCTCGTCTTTGATTTCACTCCAGACACAATTACTCCTTTGTTGGTCACAGAAGTGAATAATCATAGCTCCACAGAGTTCAGCATGTCCATTATTTTCATTGAAAGGAGCTGAGTCGGTTCACAAATAAGATCTTGGCTCTTAAAAGCAGTTCACCAAAAGCTTAAATGCAGTCTGTGCCATGGGGAAAATCCTGGGAAAGATTGGAGACCTCTGCTCTGGCTGTATCTAGATACCTTCCATCAGAACACATCATCCTTTGGATAGCAGTGTAACAGGAAGGCTAAGCATGTATTTTCCCTCACAAATGCCATTAGGAGCATCTGAATAGAGCCTCTGATAACAAACTCAATAGTAATAACCCACATGAATCAAAAAAAAAGATAAAAAGAAAAGACTACTAGAGAGAGTCATCCAGAAAAACACTTAATTAAGAACAGCTAGAAGTGGCTACTGCTCCTTTAGGAGAATCAAAGAGCACCTTGTTGGGGGCAGATTATCAAGGTACATCAAAGATTAGAAGTCAGGTAGTTATTGAGGGCAAAAAGATACAGATTTGTGCCCCCACAACTGAGATGCCCAATTAGGAGCACAGGCAATGGAAAGAGAGAAGCTCCTCCAAGGAACAAATCATAACTCACATAGGATGAGCTGGGGCCAACGTCCTCATAAGGGACGCATTACTAGCATCTGCATCCTCCAGCTCAGTGTGTGAACTTCACATAAGGCTCTAGTTAATCTCTTTTAGTTAGAGATACCACTCAGTTAAAGGCATTGCAGTCACACCTCTAAAGTGGTGCTTGCCATGGTATGCTTCAGTCTTCTTTGCATCTTACAGATTCAGCTAATACAAGATGGTTTTATACTACAACATCTGCTCTTCCATTTTGAGTAGTACCAATGGAATTATGTGTGTCTATATACACATCATGCCATAGAAATGTATGACATATTAGATGATGATAAGAGGAGACAAAACCAGTGTAAACTGGGTGGTTAAAATAAAAGAGTTCCTCTTTTCAATCTTTTAAATTCTTACCACTTGCCCCATTGTACTTTACTGGCATGAGGAACACTGAGCTGGTATTTTGATAATGACTCTTGGTGCAGATCTTTCATGGACCTAATTTCATAGCTCATGGCTGGAGGTAAAGCAGTTTATGGAAGGAAAAATCATTTGCTGAGTGCTTTTAAAACTCCTGCAGGACTGAAGATGGTCACATCCAAAACAGTTCTTACTGACCCAGAAAGGCCGAGTTTGCACCTGCCTCGCTCCAGCAGCTCACGGGAGGAGCCTGGGACATCCCCACAGTAGCTGGCAGCAGCAGCAGCAGGGAGCCCACGGTTGACACATCTCCTGAATCCGATTGCAAAGCGCTGATAAGGAAACGCACAGCGCCCTGGCAGAAAGCCCAGGCTGGGTTGGCTTTGGTAGGCCACTGGAGTTACTTCCTTGCAATTTATACCTTCAAGACCAACACGTCACAGAGGAGGAAACACAAAGACAAGCTTCCAAGGACAAGGTCACCATGCCTGCCAGTAGCAAAGGCAGAAATAGGAACAACAACAATAGGTCCCAACACCGTAATTATTCTGAATTACTTTAACATTAGGACACTGGTGGGTAAAAATGATGACAATTAAAAGACAGCTAGTGGAACACCAAGTGGAGAAGTTATGGAACAAAGCTTTTAGAAAATGACAAGGAAATGAAAAGGTTGTGTAACGGTGGGTGGAAGAGGAGCCTGGGCAGGAACTGATCACACTTCTGAGACCAGCATCAATATGAAAGAAAAATCTGCAAGAAAGAAAATTTTAGATGAATGACTCATTTGGTACTCATTTCAGGCAGGGGAAATGACAGTCTGCAGTGAGAGCTGGTCAGTCACTTCTCCGGCTCCACAGCAGCCTGAAATGTGAATGCCACGACTGGAGCTCATCAGGAGAGCCCAGTCCTCTGGAGAGATGTGGCTATCCTGAAGCTCTGGAGGTGTAACTCCTGCACTTGAGGGACTCTGAATGAAGGATTTCCTGCTGCTAGCCCATGCACAACAGAGCCCAAAATGCTCCGCATAACCTATGGTGTCTGCCTGAGTATCACAAAGTGAAAGTCGAAGTCAAGAGTGATTAGTATGCACAGCCATGAATGCCCAACTGAAATAAGCCAACCAGTGGCAGTAAAACTGCAGTAAATAAAAGAAACAGAGCCAAGAGACAGGGAAAGGGGTTCCCCTCTTCCCTCTTTCACTCAGGAGGAGGCCAAAGGCTGGTCTAAGTCTTTTTGAGGCTAAGGGGCACAGCTGTGTGATGTTAGCATCTCTGACTCCTTTATCTCAGCTCTTAATAACATAGTAGCAGTACAATTTAAGGGAGAACAGAAGGAAACCAGATGAGGACTTCGCAGGGGCTTACTTTTTTGGGCTTTTTTGTGGTCATCCAGGATGCTTTGAAGACTCTTCATATGAGTGCAGAACATAGCAGAAAGGCAACCACTTACAGAGAATGAAAATGGTAATGGCAGCAGAAAATTCTGTTTTCCAGTCCATGTGACTGGAAAGCCCTTAAGTATAGAGTTAGTAATTACCAATAAATAAGTAATAAGAGGGAAAATTTCTGTGGTGAGTGTTCAGTTAAATTCTTTCATCCATCCTTTGTGTATTTAAAACTAAATTGACTGATTGCTATTTTCTCTGTTAAGAAACTAGGAGTAAGGGAAGAAGCAGGGTAGGGCATAACCCTTTAAGTCAGCGGGAAATGAACCTGGTCAGGCACAAGCAAAGGTGGGATTAAATGGTCGCCAGAATTTTCCTTGGTTGCCAGGGGAGAGAGGGAAGGTTCAAGGGGGACAAGAGTTTGGATGAAGGACTGCTGGTCTAGACAGTCACTCTTTCCTATCTGTAGTTTAGCTAATATTCAACCATTGAATAAACAAAGCCATGCGACTCGTATGGCCTTTTATTTGATGAGGGAATTATTAGCAAGTGTATGCCTTTCCAAGGCCTCTCTCACCTGCAAAGCCACTCTGAGATTGTGAGAAGGATGCATTTGTGTATTGTGGTTAATAAAATGTCTCCCACACCTCTTGGGTGGTTAAGGGTACTGAACAGCCCCGGGTTAGCGGTGCTTGAATAATCTGCTTCTGAAAGGCAAAATAATCTACCACTAGCAGATACAAGAGTTTTTGATAAACAGCCTATTTCACTTTCTTCTAACCTTTTCAGGAGGACATACAGAAAGATGCTAGGTTTCTGTTTGGTGGATTGATAGAAAAACACAGTCTGGTTTTGTAAAGGCTTCATTCGCTGATGTGCTCCCTATTGCTTTGCTAATACCCTTTTTGCTTCAAAAAGCAGGAAAGGGAGCTTCACCATCAGTATTTTACAAAAGAGCTGGGGTTAACAGGCATTAATACAAGTCACGGCCAACTATTGAATTGCTTTGTGTAGCATCAGACAGCTTATACGAGATAGAACTCTCTTTATTTTCTTTAAAATCCACAGTTTCACACGTGCACAAAGTATGATTCGAATTTTGGTTTATAATTAACACACAAAACCCTTCCTAAATTATAAACAAAACACAAAACTAATGGAGGACATTGTACAGCCGAGTAAAGGACCCTTGGGGTTCTTCACCCTTGCAGTTCTTAGTGATCTCCTTTCTTATTGCTTCTTCTTCCAAGCCAAGTCAACATTTTCATATGTTGTGTGGTTTTATGTCCATGTCCATTGCTGTTGCCTCTGCCTGCCTCCACTGGGTGTGCAGCTTGCAGCAAAGGAAAGGGTTAAGGATGCTGGCCCAGAAAGCAGCACTGCCACCACTCCCCGTTAGCTGAGGACAGACAGGAGAGGGGATGGCTGGGACAAGAGATAAGGCAGATTCCTGCTTGGAGACACCCACCCCCAAGGAGCAGAGGAGAGTGAGGGGCTGGCAGCAGGACTGAGGAGCTGAGAGCAGTTTTGGGCAGGGCTATCCCACCCTGCCATTGAATTGATCTTGCATCATGATGGCCCTAGGCTTAAAAAGCCTCAAAATCAGTCATTATGCTGCAGTGTCCACCTAAAACCACTCTTCTGCTTATGAAGTGACTTACCCCTTTCTTTTCCTGCTGAAGCCTTGCCTACCTCCTGGTGCTCTCCAACAGCCTGGTTTTCTACTCCAGAATCTGAATTTTTTTACCAGCTCCTAAACTGAAATTTTATTTCTTGTGGTTTTCTTGTCTTTGTATGTGGAAGCCAACAACCAAATACACTTTGCCTTAACTAAGGTACAAAAGTTCCCAGTAACAGTTAGGATATTTTGCAACTTGCAATGGCCTTCCAGGAATACTAAGTTAAACACAGGGAAATGTTTATCGCTGTCTAATAGCATATAAACTATTTAAAGTGGCAAAATGCTTTACAGAAGTCAGCAACTGTTGCTAATATACTGGGGGGGAAGGACAGGGGGGCTTTAAGAAGGAGTCTCCCATGGATTTTCTTCCAACTCAAAGAGTTTCTCTTAGTTCCACCCAACAAATGTCAACTATTAAAATCACCAGAGCAACAGCTTAGTCTACATTTCATTGTCTGTGCTTTGAGCAAAGGTTCTGTGTAGTCTGTAATTGAAGTAAGCTTCATCCTCTATCACAAGCAGAATCTTCAGGAACATTTTCTAAGATATATTCCAATGCAAGTAAAACATATGGCCATTTTATGGGTAAATAATTAATTTATGATGGCACAATTAGAAAGTTGCAGCAATAGGAATCAAAATAACACACTACGGACACAAAACGATCTCTGAGGAACTTCAGCAAGAGGCAGTCTAGATATATCTGTGCTGTAGGCAGGGACTGCCTTTACTGTTTACTTCCCACTCTGGTTCTCAAACTATCAGGTCACATCTTCCCATTTGGACAATGGGAATAGTACACTAATCTGTTCCTTTGATAAGAAGGTAATTCTGCACTGTCTGCCCTGTAGACAAATATTCCAAGAATTTAGTCCAAAACCCACTGAAATCAAAGTACATTATTTAAGTGGTAATTTATCAAGGTCTTGGGGTAAGGTACAACATGGTATGAACTAGGATGACAGAGTTAAATCTTAAGTAAAAGCTATAGAAGTGCAAGACTTTGTTGAGGCTAAAGAACAAAAAGATGAGAGAAAATAGGATCTTTGCTTTTGGAACCTCAAAGTTTAAAAAGACTCTAAAATAGGTTAAAAACATATAGAAAAATATTAGCACTTTGCACGATGCTCTTACATGCATTTTTTTCCCCTGAAATAACAACATAAATTGAGTGTTTTTAGTAAAGACTAAGAACCATTCATGATCTACAATTCCTTTTTGTACCATCTGTGCTTCCAGCCTTTATAATGCATGAATAGGGCATGGAAGCGCTAAACTAATTCTTCACCAAGAAAAAAGAAGCATGTTAGCCTAAACAAGGCACTTTTCCTATTTAACATATACATCCCAATTATCTGTAAAATAGGACTTTCACTCTGTTAATTACACATGCAATTACAATTCAGGTTATTGACATGAAAGCGTATATGATAATTACACAGCAAACTCAAGTGGGTGCTTTCCAACCTTCTCCCTAAAAAGTTACAGGTTCCGAAACTTCATGCATGTCTGTTGTGAAAGTTACACGCTTCCATTATAAAAACATATCTGGGGGTTTTTTCCATTTTATTTGCCTGCTATGCATCTTGGTATGGAAATGTTACATTTCTTGTAGAAGTCTGCAAAACACAAGCACTGCTTCTGCCTCTCAGAACAGCCTGCTTTTGTTTCCCGATAACAGTACTGCTTTTTTAGCTCAGATACTAGGTACCGGAGGGTGAGAAAAGAAATCCTCAGACATCCTACCAAAGACTCTGCCGTACTTTGATTCTGCACAGCACTACAGCACAAAAACATGCAGTAGAATGAGCATCCACAGCTGCTTCAGTGCTTGGGGTGAAACATTTTTTAAAAGCCAGGAATATAACTTCTAGAGCTATTGTCATTTCAGCTTCTGACATACCGTTGCACACCACTACAAAGCCGAATTAAAATTTGAGGGTTGTCTCCCAGGGTTCAGCCTAGCGTTAGCTCTGTGATTTGAAATAGCCACAACTCACACCACAACAAAACTGAAGTGGAAGCTGCAAAAGCTAAATCTTTCCAATGGGATTTCTACAACATCATTCCTCAGCCCGGAATTGCCCTTTTGCTGAGTGCACGCGGGACAATGAGACTATTAAACAGTTTGGCTTTGTTTTCCACTCTCTGGAAACCCTAATTCCCTCCTGGGAGAGGATCTCTGTAAGAGGAGAAGCCGGTACTAGCATCTGTAATCAAGCAGTACAGCCAGAAAAACAAGTTGCCTCTTCAAGGAAGCGCCTTGCATCCTGTGTTTTACACCGCTCAGCTCAGGCAGCTCCTCGTCCTTAAATTAAGTTTGGCTGAGTTAAATGGAGCAAAGCCCACTCTGTCTGCATGCACAGAAAATATTTTACATACTAACAGAACGAGTCACGCTTTCCATATTCTCTTCTTTTTTGTTTTCCTGCCCTCACTGTGTTAAATCTAACAAAAATTATTGTGAAATACATTTTAAGTGAAAGGTTAATCAAAAAGGCTAGAATATGAAAAACATGCCATGCTGTGAAATCAAAGGACATTACTCGCAGAGTGTATAACAAATGTTTTGAGAAGCACTGAGTCAGGCTTAGTGGCCCAATGTAAACAAGGTCTGGGCAGTATGTCCAGCATTGCTCGATCTGGTATTCTAACCCCATGCTGTTCCCAGCCCATCTCTGGCTTCAGGCAGGGTACTGATCCACTGCCTGCCAGGGACTAACAAAAAATATTATTTCCCAAAATATCTGGCTTCAATAATACTGGATATTAATTGGTTTCTTTGGTTTTTTGTTGTTTTTTTTTTTCTTTTTACTCCATAACATCAAACATTGTCTACTAAGGACTGGCTTGAATACCGTGATTTAGAGGGTCGAATCCTGCAGTCTCAGAGGAGAAGCACCCCTGTACTTTTGCATGGACATTTGAAAGCCCACAGGGAAATAACAGAGAGGCTGCGAAGGGGGATAGCCCTGCCAGATAACACACAGGTGCACTCAAGCCACAGCAACAGGCCATCAGCAGCCACCGCTTGATCACAGAACTTTTCATTCATCACTGCGTGTGATTTCATCTCAGGGGTATCATCTTGTTTACAGTCCCCTTATTTGGACAAAAGCTGGCTCCCAACCCCGTACGCTTTCTCCTGTAGTAAAGGCAGGTCTCACATGGCTGATGGTGGGATGGTTCATACTGGGAGGTTTTCTGGCTCTGACTCATAAGCCACTGTGCATGTGGGTCTGATCACAGGCGTAGGCTGTTCCCCAGAGCAGTTTGGATGGTTTGCAGAGCCAAGTGGGTGCAAGGGCTTTGCTGAGTTCATCTTCATTACCTCCAGGCTCTGTCATGGACACAGACTTGCCTTATACCGCCCTGCCTCTCAAATCTAGCCTGAGTTATAACCAGAGCTAACCACCTTCAGGCACTGCGAAGAGGGAACTGAGGGAGGGTATCAACACCCTCCAGACTTCATATGTGTCATCAGTCCACAGACCAAAACAAATCTGCCTCCCTGGTCAGCCGCAGGAGAATCCTAGATCTACACCTCCCTCTGCGCTGCCCCCACCTGGATTTACAGCTTTGCCGTTCACCTTAGCCCACATCTGCCTCCAAAATAGGTTCTCGCTCACTCCTCCTGCTACAGGTGCTGGCACCAGGCTAGGGTCTAAAATAATCTCCCCTAGTGGAAGGCAAGTCTGTTATTCCTAAGGAGGCTACGTGGATTGCTTGGAAGGTGTCATCTGTTGCTGCTGTGATGCAAACTGGGTTGCTATGGTGTTGATCCTCCCCATTATTTTTTTACACTTGTCAGGCTTAACCATTAAGTTAAGCCTGAGAAGTGTAAAAAATAATTGAAGGAATTGGCACAGTAACATCAAAATCAAAGGGAGTAAAGATAAAACCATTAAGGGAAAATATAAATTATTAATAAGCTTTTCACAATACCAGCATGTGCCAGCCAGACATATTAAATAAAAATATTAAATAAAAAGCTCAAGTTGCTTCAGCTTAAAACCAGTGGGATTTGGGGTTGGATTTTTTTTGCCAGTGTTGTTATAAGCATCATAGCACAAACAACAAAGCACTCATAAAAGAAATCCTAAAATGCTAACTGGAATATCCAGCTTTAAATCCCACTGATGAGGTTTTTCAGCTTGTTTCCTCAGGAAAGGAAGGCTAAGGAGGATCATGCTGTCTATTCCATCCTGTGTTAATCTTTTCCTTCCTCCTCCTTCCATAAATGTTGAACCACTTGACCAATTTTAACCAACTTGACAGAAGACAGAGAGATGAGGCTCCCAGAAGTTTCATGAGACAGGGACTGGGTAGAGGAGAGAGACCTTC
>VZTV01001422.1:0-11861 GCA_013400875.1 Anhinga rufa | reverse complement strand
CACCACTCCTCCCCCCCCCAAATAATATATCATAGGAAAAATGCAGGTATTTCATCAAAGCATGCTACCTTAGTTACATATTAATGAATCACTTAAAGTGATAGAAGACAAAAATGCCCAGGTCTGTCTTCTGAAACATTCTGAGGAAAGGTAAGCTTTACTACGCACTGTTACTCATAGCATTTGCCCTCCAGTTTATCTTTTGGTATATGAACATATTGGTGGTACAGTTCTGGAAAGGTTCTTACCATCTCCTGGGTCTATAATTTCCACTCTGGATACATCAGGAAATTCCAGAACTGCCATGACAGGCTCAGAAAGAACAATTTGAAAGGACTCAGACTGTTCATGTTCACCATCACTCAAAATCCGTACTCGCCACGTAGCTAAGGTTTGGCCAGGATTAAACTGCACCTGCTTCTGGGCTTTTCCTCTGAAGTCTTTATCCTTCTTGGCAGTACCATCTTTGGTGCTAATACCTGCCAAAATCAGAAATTCAGGTCATCAAATACATTGCTTATAAGTTTTCTCTCATTATGTCATCTTTAAAAAACTAAAGTTTTAGAAAAATATACTTTTCACAAATTGAGAGTGTTCAAGCCAATTCTGTTACTCTTGATCAATTTTATATTGGTGTCACACATAGAGGTGGAAGCATACCAATTAACATTATGAAAGGCAGTTTGGACGGAATTAGTCAAAGCAAAACTAACTACTAAATAAACTCTACATTCTTGGAGGTTACAGTCCAGTTTCCATTTCTCCATAATTCAACTATAGATGCCCAAAAGGGCCAACAGATTTTTTTTACCCGCCTTTAACATTCTGTGTTCTCTTCTGTTCCAGAACTTCTAAATTATATGCTGCCAGAAACCCTCAAAGATATTGATATCTCTTAGAAAAAGCAAAAACACACCTGGAAAGTTCAGCCTTCAAGGGGAAAGCTAAGGAAAACACAAAGAAACAAAGGGGTAAAACATACACAATAAGGATGAAAGAAGATGTAAAATCTGAACCATTGTGGTCATTCCCACTACAATAAGCATTAAAAAAATTATTATCCTCTTATTTCAGTGTTTGCCTAATGACAATCATTAAACTCAAATCAAGTTGAAACTGCAAAGCCAAGGGATAAAATCCAGTACAGCTCATCCCACCGAGACAGCACAGACCTTACAGCCTCGGACCCAGGCTGTTCTAAAATGGCTTTTCATTGGTGTTTCCCTCCCAGTTTTAGGATATCTGACAGGTCCTCATGGAAATTAGACAGTCCTTCTGAACTATCTCCAACTCATGCATTTGGCCTCTGAACCCCACAGAACCACTCAAATCTTAAAGGTCTTTCTCAGGTTTTCAGAAAAAAATTAAAACTTCTCCCTCTCTGCCTGTTTCTTCCAACTGTATTATTTAATGTATTAAAACATATCACCTTTACCTTTCTTGCTTCCTGCCTGTGCCTCCTCCTAAGTCATAGCCAATATTTTACATAACTTCCATAACCCTTCAGTCCCTTTGGCATTGCACACGGACTAGAAAGGCCCGTAAGCATCTTAACCAATATCTTTTATGTTCTCTCCAACACTCTAATTCCATTTTGCAGGATTAAGATAGTCAGAGGCAAGTTATTCAAAATGCTTTTGCTGGATTTTGAGCCAACTCAGTCCAGAAACTGAACTTGAATCCATAGGTAGAAAATTTTGTAAACACTATTTGAAGGATC
This sequence comes from Anhinga rufa, assembly GCA_013400875.1. Lineage (NCBI taxonomy): Eukaryota > Metazoa > Chordata > Aves > Suliformes > Anhingidae > Anhinga > Anhinga rufa. The sequence continues at coordinate 10,141 of VZTV01001422.1, read as the reverse complement.
AGAAGTCAAATCAGTATCTGTTAATCAGTACCAGTAAATAATTTAAACCACACACCTTTAACTTTGTATTTCATTCTTTTATTCTTTTACTTTCTTTAAAAGAAATATATTATCAAAGCTAGTTCACAGAGACTTTTAAGTTAGATCCAGTTAGTTAGTGCTGATATCCCTTAAATCTCATGCCAAAATAGGCGTCCTAACTACATCTCAATACCTGAAATTCAGATTCTTATTCAGAAAGAGACTTCAACAGAAACTGATTTTTAAGCATGAGCTTGTGCTCCATGCCAAGTAAATGCTTATATATCTCTGCAAAACCAGCTTTAAATTGAGTGCCTTTTCTAAGCAGTGTAAGCTCACCATAGGTTTAGGCATGAAACTGTACAAGGATAATGCTCCCTGGTGCAAATGCATCACTAGGAAGAGAATGGGAACAGATCCAGAAGCTAGAGCCAGGTGTAAGGCTGCAGGATGTGATAACACAATCTTTTTTCACCTTTTCACTCCCCAGACACTGCAAACAGCTTTCAACACCTCCTGTATCAGCCTCAGTTGACTGCCAACATTGACTGAAGAAAACGAGCCTAATGCTCCTAGCTGCTAATCAGACCAGCTCACAATAGCCTTCCTGGAAAATGATGTATGTTTGGTGTTGTCTTTCCAAGTGCTACAACTGTATTTTCTCATTAGAGGAAAAACAAAATCTGGATAGGAACTGTATTCTGTGAAACAAATACAACAGTGGTATCAATCAAATCAAAGAAAGAATAACTGGGTCTTGGGTTGCTAGGTTAAAAACTAATTGCAGAGAACAAAAAAAAAAGGCAGAAATTTCATCATATAACTGAAGAAATCATATACTTAGCATAACAAAAGATACTTGCTTTAATAAATAAACATACTCCTTTGAATCTAGCTTGCTTAGCATCAAACACCAGTAAAAGGATATAGGTGTATTGAAACATTTTATCAACTAGCTGGCCAGTGATTTATAGAAGCAATTTACGAGGCTAAAATTCAAACTTACTTATAAAAGAGGTTTCTCCCAGGTAACCTCTCCGTTTAAGAACAACATCAAGATATTTGGAGTCTTCATTTACTAAATAATACTCCTTTTCTAAGGAGATCCATGCCCAGTTTAGGCGAAAATGTTGATTCTTCAGCTTATTGCCTCCTGCAAAACAAAATGATAAAGACACATTTATTAATTTTTCTTTTTTGTTAAATACTACTTTGTCTTTTGAGTTTAATGTAACCTGTATCCTGGGTGAGATATGTATCTTTGCTGGACATAACAATCCAAAGGTTTTAAAGATTTTAAGCTAAGAAATAACAAGTAAAGAACTCAACCATGATACATGTGGTACATATAGGAATAAATTTAATCTTAGATGCATACAAACTAGTTACGTTAATTCCAGGGTACGCTAATTTTCTTCTTTTTCAAGGGAAAAAGAACAAGAATTAATCAATATATATTTGGGGTGCCTTTTTTAGAACTTAGAAAAATTGTGGATGATCCAAGTTTTGGCATAACTGTATTGGTATTTCCAAATAACACACAATGTGGGTCATCATGCAGAACTTCTTCAATATGATCAGACTGCCAGAAGCACTGGAAGACCCTTATCATCCAGAGAGACTGGAGATGAAACCTACCACCTTTTAGACTGCATTTACCCATGCAGCCTGCTTCTAAAACTTAATATTTTGTTCACTAAATCTAATAATTTCTGTTCTTATTGCTTTAGAATTTACGCATCAGCACTGTGTGATTTTAGGAACAGATTTCACATCTTACTAGGAAACAGTTTTAACACGATAAAGTATCCCTGATACACGCCACAGTTTATAGCTATGCTGATGCCCTCCTAAGCTTACATGCTTGTAACTGTTGGGTTAAGTATGACTGCCTGTGTCACCTAAGGAGATTTAGAGAGATACAAGTGCTTCCTGGAATTCTCTTAAACTATTTTGCAATGACCTATCTTCATGATATGACAAATGCCCCCAACTGAGTAAGCTGCTGAGATGTGTTTTGAGAGTCAATTTTCAATAGACCAAAAGATGTCCTCACAGTTCTTTTTACACAGGCACAACTGTAGCAACACACTCCTGGTAAGTAAGCAGACTCCAGGTACCCTTTCCAAGGTCTCTACTGTAGCAGCAGCACAACAGCTTCCCTGCAGTCTCACTGAACATGGATGGTTTCTATGCAAACACTGGGAACTGAAAGCTCAGGACAGCAAGCAGTACACTCAGCTAGGGAAACTAAATGGTTAACATGGACCAAGTCAGCATCTCTGGCTGGCAGCTGTTGATGTTGGTAGCATTGTCCTTAAGTTGAAGACTGTATTTCCTCTTACAATAATCGGAAGAACCTTCACAGTCCGCCTCAAACCCCCCATATATTTATCAGCAGAAATAGGCTCCCTTTTTTGAAGCCAAGGAAATGCAGGAATATAGGAAACATCCCTAAAAGTTTTGGAGGGAAATGATATGCAAGCCATTTAGCTCCAGCTGCAAAACATTATGCACCAGCCTAAAATCTGAGTATGTCTCAGCCTAAAATCTGACTATGTCTTAGCCTAGTCTCTCACTCCCAGCAGAAATGAAGCTGTGTCTCTACAATTAATGGGATTTGTAAAACTGTAAACCATCAGGAAGTGTTTATTGAAATGGCAGGTTTCATGGAGGTTTTTTTAGTCTAAAAAAGCAATCCAGAAACAAGAAATGCAAACAGATGGCACTCTAATGTCCAGTTAAAAATGCAGCTTTTTCTTCAGTTACAAAGGTAATAGCTGAAAAGAGTTACTACCTGTTTCACTGACTATAAACCAACTATTTGTACAACAGACTGAATATCTTAAATTAGATTAACACATTTCTGATAAAATATAGCATAGCTTTACTTTGTCACGTACAGTTTACCTTCATCTGTTCACTGATTTTCCACAGTAAAAAGGCATTTCTTGTCAGATAAAAGGGCATGACAAATCAAGTTGTGTATATCATCCTATTGGATGTATTTGTTATTACTCAGGAGACTCTTCCAATTTCCATAGCAAGAATAAAATAACTTGTTCAGCATACTGAAGGCAGATACTCACTCAGCAACTGAGTTCTGGGAACATTGGCTTGTGTGAGAGGCTGTAGTCTGATTTCCTTCCCACAAGGTGCTGCTACAGAACAAGGTTTGCTCAGGTAATGACTGAAATGTGCAAGGAATTCCCTTTAGGAATTAAAATTTCTGTATACAAGCCAGTGAATAAAGTAATTCCTCTGAACAGCAGAGAAACCTATCTAAATATTTCAGTTCACTCATGGCTTAACTACTGGAGGAAGAGCCAAATGGAGGTTGGTTTTCCCCTTCCAGTTTCTTCCATTCTATTCCTTGAAAAATTAGGCAGCCCTTCCATATTTTCCACTCTACTTCAAAGATAGGTCTATATATTTCTTTATTGACCTGTCTACTAGAAAAAAACCAACCATACTTGTGTAATCTCAGATAAAGGCAATGGTAGTGTGTAAACAAAAGGAGAGAAATGGTTACTGGAGTATCATACTGCATTCCTTGCCCTGCTTCTTTCTGCTCTTTTGATCTCTGTTGTAACTGACAAGGGAAGGCTACAAACACACATACCAAAAACTGTAATGAGCACCTCAAGAAAATCAGTAACTATAGTGTTAGCTATACCAGGACTTACATTGTGTTAGCCATATGCTACATCTTCCCATTAGTTTCTTGGGACAAATGCCATAGAATATATCTTGTTCTTTAATCTACTGAAAAAAGCCATTTGTGTGCCACCCCTGAACACACTGCTCAATTTAAATATAATTTGTCAGATGGAGAAAAGTTTCTAAGATATAAAAGGAATTAAAAGGTAGTGCCAATCAGAAGAGAAAGAACCTGTTAGTATCACTACTGAAAAAAGATACTGCTGCATAAGCTTACTAGAAATGAGAATGTCAGACACTGGAAACCTCCCCAGCAGAAGGAAAGCAGAGTTTGTATCTTTTTAGACAGAAGACATTCCAGCCAGGGATGGAAAGCAACAGGAAATCCAGCATAATTTGTTCTACTGTTCAAAGAAGTAATGGTTAAAACGTGTTGTGAATGCAAGCATACAATCTACAGCTTACTTGCACAGAGGTGTCCTACATTTCATCTCTAGTGTCTTAAATAGTTTAGCCTTAAAACTAATCTATATTTGCACATAATTACTGAACATATCAAAATTACTACATAAGAGAAAAAATGCCAGCTGCTAAAAAGGAAGAGTCATATGGAGAAATTTCAGTAGCCAACTACCAAACCAGTTCAGTTCTGTCACTGATGCTATGGAAAATGTTGAAATATACTGAGTTCAAAATCTAACGAGAGGATGAAATTTTAGAAAGCAAAAGGCACAAGAAAGGCAACATGGAAAATTTAATATTCTCTTAATTGCACCCATTTCTTGCTTTCAGCAGTTTCTTTCTATTTTTTCTTTGAATAAAAAAAAGCCAAAACACCCCCAAAAGTCTTATTTCTAGGGGTCTTCCATCAAACCTCCATTTCTACAGGCCTACTTCTGCCCATGAAAAACATATTGTTCACCTTTTAGACTGTGCAGTACTAAAACTGTCAGATTTAGAATTTTAAGAAAAGAATATAGATATTTTGGATCTTCCTTTCTTCACTTTGTGCTTTTTTTGTGTTTAAAAGAAATGTTTTCTAAATTATACAAGCAATTTCACAGTTCAATGTCACCCAAAGAATAAAACCAATGTTGTTGCTCTGGTTGTTACTATTGTTATTATTATTGTTGTTGTTATTATTATTACACACCTCTGACAATAGAGAAGGAAGCATTTGATACATCTTATCAAACTTCAGGTATTTATTTTTGGGTTAGAAGTCCTAAACTGTCTTTATAGCCAAAATGATGAAAGAGGCATTTTGTAAGGCTATGACTTATTTTAGGCATCTATTTTATAATTAGATTAGCTGTGCCACAAAATATGCAGAAATACCTGTATTTTTCCTCAGCAGCTGTTAAAGGTGCCTGTGGTGACCAGTTAGGTCGTAGACATTTTTATTATAGTCACCTAATGTTGGGTAAGATTAATTCCATTATGCCTGAACTAGATGAAACTGGGCCTTTTCTACAACAAAGTAGAGCCAAACACCATGCAAACATAGGGTTTGTAAAGAATATTAGGAATATAGCTTTCAGAAATTACAAAATATCAGAAATAAAATTGCACATGCCATCTTAATTTGGCTCCCTATTAAATTAATTATCTATACATTGGGTTTGCCTGGCAAGGTTTTGGTAGCGCAGGGGCTGCAGGGGTGGCTTCTGTGAGAAGATGCTAGAAGTTTCCCCTATGTCTCATAGAGCCAATGCCAGACGGCTCCAAGATGGACAACCGCTGGCCAAGGCTGAGCCCATCAGCGATGGTGGTAGTGCCTCTGTGATAACATTTAAGAAGGGGGATAAAAAAACATGTGCAACAGCAGCTGGAATAGAGTGAGAATATGTGAGAGAAACAACCTGCAGGCACCAAGGTCAGAGAAGAAGGATGGGGAGGAGGTGCTCCAGGCACCAGAGCAGATTCCCCTTGCANCCTGTGGGAGGGACCCTATGCTGGACCAGAGGAAGTGTGTAAGGAGGATGGAGTGGCAGAAACAATGTCTGATGAACTGACCGCAACCCCCATTCCCTGTCCCCCTGTGCCACTTGGCAGGTGGAGGTAGAGAAATCAGGAGTGAAATTGAGCTCAGCAAGAAGGGAGGGGTGGGAGAAGGTGTTTTAAGATTTGGTTTTATTTCTCATTATCCTACTCTGATTTGATTGGTAATAAATGAAATTAATTTCCCCAAGTCAAGTCTGTTTTGCCCGTGGTGGTAATTGGTAGAGTGATCTCTCCCTGTCCTTATCTCAGCCCACAAGCCTTTCATTGATGTTTCTCTCCCCTGTCCAGTGTGGGACAGAGTGGGACAGAGTGGGAGTGATAAGTGGCTTTGGTGGGCACTTGGTGTCCAGCCAGGGTCAACTCACCACAATCTGTCCTATAATAATATTTCTATAGGCAAATGAATTTTGCATTGCTCACTAGTACTTCCCTTGGGCTTAGTCAAACGTTTAGCAGCTAGGCAAATAATTAAGGTACTATACCTCAATGACAGTTTGCTTTTGTTCCTTTCCCAGACAAGTGCTTGTAATACAAATACACCAGAAGTTTGAAGAGGGAAGCCATTACTAGAGTGCTTTTAAAACTAAACAAAAGAAAGGAGAGCTGTGTTACAACAAGGTAAATCCAAAGTAACTTTGCTTATGTATCTCTGAGACGTGGTTGGCAAGATGTTGCTATAGTGATGCATGAAAACCTGTTTCTTGAATTTTGCCAGAGATGAGAGTGCAGCAGTGCTAAATCAGAAGATGCTAGATGGGACGTAGTGCAGTGAAACATTCACAAGAAATGAGATGGCAAGTGTTGTGAGACACAGTCAAAAACTTTGTAAGGAGCTAAAGCTAAGGATCTAGAGAAAGGTGGGTGACTTCATGACTAGTGACTTCATGACAGACTGAGGCTGCTGAGGACAATACCCTGTGAAAAGGTTTGCCTGCATATGGCAAGTCAAAGATGGATGTCATGTAAAATTGGTCTTTATAGGAGCCCTGTCAGCAAATTGGTCACCTGCCAGAAAACAGTGGTATATTATTTTTGCATGGGTCATCAAACCAGAAATTCCTAGAAAGATCAAGTCATCCAGGAACTCCAGCTTCAGTTACTCAACATGAATAAAAGAGGAGGGGGAAGAGGACCTGGTCAGTAAACTGCTTAAAGGGAAAAATATTAAAAAAGAATATTCCCTTTTAAGAATTTATCTTTCTAACCATGCTGCTCAGATATCTTTAAAAAGATATTAAATCTTCATAAGCAATACAAATTAGTTTGACAGGACTTTATATCATGATGTAAAGAGCTCTGAGAAGGAAAGAATCAGTTCCAGTTCTCTCCACAGAGCACTGGACTATGTGAAGACAGTATAAAATAAAACTGCCATTAAATCACGTCTCTTGAGCACTGGCAACCTGAAGAACATTCCATAAAGAATGTCTGATTGTAGCTTTGCTGTCATTAGGAGCTACCCAAGAGCCCTAAGTCATAAACAAAAGCATACAACTACACCACAGTGTTCACTTACTGACACAATAGAAATTGATGTGTCTTGATACAGATATTGACTTTCCTACATAGTATCCATGGCATAATCAGTCAGAGATGAATCACCTAAAGAGTGCCTAACCTGTATAACCATAGCTGCACAGACTCATTGTGTCCACAAGATATAAGTCTGTACAAACACAGCTGTCTGGTAGTTGTAGAGCTTTGTGGTGCAACACATCTGCTCTCTTTGGTCATTAGGTGAGGTTGTTTAATGGGGAAAAGAAACTTTTATAAATTCTTCCAGGGCAAAGAACATACATCAATCACAAGAAAGATAGAGGGGGAAAAAAAAAGGTAAATAAAGCAGTAAGAAAGAAGAGTTCCTTGAAAAATTTTACTCTTGGTCTTTTCTCCTTTCTTTTCTTATCTGTCTTCCTAAACAGACTGCAAAAGAAGGTTAATAAAGAGAACCAGAGCAATTGCAAAATATTAACACCACCACCTATAGTTCAGGAATCATTGTATGGCATAATTAGAACCATAGCAAGACATCTTAACAAATCATGTTTCCTCCCTCTTCCTTCAGTTCTTTCCAAGTCCTGCTACTGCTTGCTGATTTGTTTGCATGTCTGCAAGAGTTGCAGTCTTTCTTCTTTGGTTCAAAATGTTTGACCCTGTTGGGTGCCTCCCTCATTCAGACAGGGTTACTGAAGTCAGCACTACTCTATCCTCCTTCCCATGGACCTCCTCATTGCAGCAGGTACATTAAACATCTGAAAAAGAAAACCCACTCCTGAACTTGAGTTCAGTCTGCAGAGAAAACAAAGAGACAGAGAAAGGAAAGAAAAGGGAATCATCCATCTTTAGACATTTGTTCCATTTTTTCATCCTCTGATTAGCCTCCTTCTGTGCCAAGCCAACTTAGTTAATAATACCAGAATAAGGTTACCTCAACCGTTTTTTATTAGAAATTAAATCTGTGAAATGTAGAAATCTTTATCCCAAGCATCATGATTCCCCATTTAGCCATGGAGCTCCCTGTCTCCAACCTTAGCACTTCCCAAGTTTTTTGATCCCCACATTATTTGCTAGTAATTAGTTGCGGTTTGTATGAACATGGTTTTTGCCACAGTAGAGGACGAACATATAATCTTAGATGATTCTGCTAGACAGAATAAATACAGAGAAGATATTATATATTGACCTCAAGACACATAGTTTCAACAACTCTGATTTGCTATACTGCGACATAGTCCCAGTGCATTCTAGCTCCAGGTTAAAAAGGCAAAGGTCTCAAGTAAATCTTGTCTGCTAAACTATTAACCCCCCCCACCTATAAACTAGATAATAAATGTGCTTCATTCAATGCACTGAGGCAGCACATCATATGCTACTTCCTCTGCTGTGAAAGATCATCAGAAAAGGCATATCCTGTAAAACTGCCTTAATTTCGTATAGAAAAACTATTTGCAGAAATGAAAAACATAAGTAAACCCAGCATGTAAAATATGTCATTAGAAAGTTTTGAATTTACTTCAACAATGCATAAACTAACCTAATAATTTTATCCAATTAGAAACTCATTAAAATGCTTCATTTATAAGTCTTCTTCAAATGTACTATAATGGACTCCAATCACTAAAATAACTTGCTGAACTCTGCACCCTTCTGCACTCTCTCTGCCACTGTAACTCAATATATTTGCAGAACAACCAAAACCAACCCCATGAGCTAGTCCCGAGTGATTAGGGACTAAAACAATGCTTTCTCTGACTTCTCATGAGAAAACACACGCTTCCCAGCATTATGGAGTTGGCTTGCTCAGAGTGTAATTGCCGGTATCCAATGAACTGCAGACAGTTTCCATCTTTCAGTAGTTTCCCTAACTCTTTTTTGCTTCTGTTTTATGTCTGCCCCCAAGAAACAGGTTGGAATGGCTGCATTTGCCAGGGCTTAGACCAAACAAATGCTTGAAGTCACGTAGCAGAAAAAATATCTGAAAAATACTGTATAGTTGCTTTGTTACGAAAAGAGAAGGGGAAGTTAGAGAAGAGACATGAATATTAAGGCTAGCTAATGCATATTAAATTTTGATCCTAGTAAAATTCAACTAAGCATAACTAAGGATGGCTCCAAGCACAGTCTGGAGATTCATGTTGGGTTAACTAAAGGAATTCCCAATTCAAGTCTATGCCCAGTTCTGCAGATTAACCAGATTCTGATTAAGAGATTCACCAGATTTTCTTTTACAGAAACTGTGGAAGCAAACATGCACAGGCTCTTCAGCCACTGTATTTCATATCTCTAAATTAACTTCAGTTTAAATCAGCTCAGTACAAATTAGTTCACCAAAAGCCAGGACACCTTTGCTTTATTGGCTGCACCAAGAAGCCGTGAGCTTTCAAGGAAAAGAGCAAAGCAGATAAATACAGTTTGAATCACTAAAAAATGATGCTGGAGCACTGTGTGTGCTTGAAAGCCTTTATAGATATTAAGTGGTTAGCTTTGTGACTGCTTTCAAGGGAATCCAAAAGATTCACTTGCTGGTTTGGGATTCTGTGCTGTAAGCAAGGGACTAGCTCGGCAGGAGCTGAATGCTTCCCACTTCTACAGCTTCAATGGTGAATATGTAAATAATTTCATGGTTTCAGGGTATACTGAAATGTTACTAATCGAAATGCTTAAGCACATACCCATATATGCTGCTGAATCATTGTAACAGAAGAGAAAGANACAGAAGAGAAAGACATTGAGCTACCTGAAAAGTTCTTAGCAGGACTGAACAAAGTACAACTGGGCAAAAATTACTCATATTATTCCTCTTCTCCCTCAAAATACCAATCCATCAAAATCAAAGTTGTTCACAAAAAGACTAGCTTTGATTAATCTCTTTACTGAAAATATTGGTAGAGAATAAATGTTGAATTTTCATCTTTTTCCACAGTCTGCCTTAAGTATTTTGGGTATATATAACTTC
>VZTV01001421.1:0-35858 GCA_013400875.1 Anhinga rufa | reverse complement strand
GTTGCTTGGACCTTGTCCCGGTCATTTCATTTACTGCTGATCCTTCACATTTTTGCTTTCACAACTCCACTTGTCGAGGTTCAGTCGCTGAAGTCTGGGCCTAGGCAAGGTATTACTTAAACATCTATAAAAGTTCCTTATTTTCTTCTTGAACTGGGTCTTAGAGTTTGTACTTGTTCTAATGGGGACTTGGCATCAACGGGGACCTCAAGGTATTACTGTACCTATTCCCTGATTTTAAAGGAAAAAGAATGTAAAATTCAGAGCTCTACATCTCTGAATCAGGCTTTAATTTCTCTTTAGATGGAAAGTGCGGTTTCTGGGGAAAGGAGCTTGCTAGTTGAGTAAATTCAAAAAGATCTTAGCAGTTCCAGTAATTACTCATTTCATCAATCCGTCTATATTTAAAGTGAGCTAAACAGAGTTCTTTCCTATAATGTCTACTTCAAATAATGCTGCTTTACATTTGGAGAGCCAAATAAGGAAATAGAACATAATCTTCCAGGAGTTTCTTTCCCTTTTAGTTTGTATAGCTCAGAGACTTGCTGTAACAAGAGCCCTTCTTTCTATGAAACCTCTTTAACATATTCGACTAAACAAACTATCTCCTAAAGAAAGTAGGAGCATTTTTGTGTGTGCCTTGCTCTAGCATTGGCTCTTGAGCACATTTCTGCATTTGTCGATGTACTAAATGAGCGATGCATTTTGGACAGCTTCTGTGTTCTGATTTGTTTTGTTGTGCTTTTTTTTCCTCTCCCTCCCCCCCTTCCCCTTTTAATTTGTCTAGGGGAAAAAAAAAGCTCCTCCAGTGTTGTTTCCTGCAAAGACCATTCTTAAGAGCTCGTTGGACAGCGCAGGGCTCTTGAAGTGATAGCTAATTGGTGAAAGAAAGGCCCTGATTGTCTTGAGGGAGCTGGAAAGTGCTGCGTGTGCTGCTGAAAGGGACTAGGGAGAAGGTGCCTGGTTTCGCTGAGCAGCTGCTGCTGGAGATGTTTGGAGATTACATCAGCATTGGAAAAAAGGGGCAAAAAAAAAAAAAAGTCCAACTTCACAGAGAAGGAGTTTATGGAGTTTTTTTTCCTCCTTCCAAAGGTCTTCTGACAATACTGTCATTGTCAATATAGGAGTTGTTAATTCTTTATGAATAGCACATGGGGCCTCTTGACTAAATAGTACGTTACATGTCCCAAATCTGTCAGCTGGACTCTTCTCTCACATGCTAGTGAGATCACTTTGATTGGAATGTTACAGGAATTGCTGGGCCGGCCACGCAGAACTGAATACTGCATTATATAATTAGATCTCCCAGAGTATTTTTTTCACATTACCTCATTATTCTAGCTTAAATATGGAATCAGTCCTTTTGATGATTTTACTGGTTGTAATTATATTAATACGATTCATTTTGTGGTCCTGTCTTAGTGCTTATATAGATTATAAACTGTCCCGAAGGTTTCCGGACACTACAAAAGCAGGCTAAGAGACTTCAGAAGGCCTGTTTGGATTTGAATTGACAATGGGGAGAACTGGGTAAGGTAAATGGAGCTAGAGCAGATTTTTACCTTGGGATCTGATGAGAGAGAAATGACTTGTTTGGCCGCAACTGAGGAGTGAAGATTCTTCCGAAAGCTTCATGCTGACAGAGGAGAAAAAAATGACAACGATTGAGTCAAAAGATTTCCTGTCAAACCCAGGCATGAATTTGTTGTTGGGAACAGACTTGTGGACTTCTGCCAGTTAAATGATCTGGACAAGCTGGAAGGAATCCTATTGCCAGGCAGTCCAAGACTGCCAGTGGCCCAGTCTTGATACGTGAAATGTGGTGGCGCGCTGCCTGCTGGACTAACTGCTGGTCTGTATGTTAAGATGTTCAGCTGCACAACCCGCCTGGATGCAACAACTGACTGCGCCTGAATGAAGCTGAAGGCTACTGGCCCGGCTTAGTATCCGTGTGCCGTGCTGTGGGCTTACAGGAGTGGATTTTTACCTGATTGGCTGACTTGCTACCGATTCCTCGTGGTTCCTCCTGGTCAGTCGGATTTGAAAGTGACTGATTACAACTGACTATAACCTGCTGAATGTTCACATTTCTTAGCAAGCGATATATCTGAGTACCGGAACGAGCTGGACACCACCGGAATAGTCTGTTCCATGAAAAGCAGATTTGTGCCTCAGAGATTGTCTGACGGACTCTAGCTGTGCTTCAGCAGTGCTGGGGGGTGGGGGCACACGGCAGCATGACGTGCAGTGAGTTTTGATTCCAAAGCCCGGCAAAATACCTTCATTTCTAGCCTTTAATAAGGAGCTTACTAGGATGCTGAGGGACACCAAGGCCATAGTGACTCAGGATTGTTTGGTTAACTCATCTTGCAAAACGAAATAAGTGGTTCCAAGTGAATTGTCTGTTTTCAAACAGATGTTATACTAAGTCAAACATCCAAAAATCTTACTGTATATACAACCCAATTTAACATCTGCTTTTAAGAACTCAGTTTTTCTACAGTACAAGTAGGAAAAGTATATTGCCTTGCCTGAGAAATGCAGTGTCCTTGGCCCAGTCCACTTTAAAAAGGAAAAAAAAAAAAAGGCCTTTTTGGGTTGAGAATTTTCTATGTCATGTAAAACTGAAGGTTACCACTTCATAAACTGGCTTCTATACCTCTTGGTAGCTCACATGATGATATCAGAGTTCAGCCCAGGTAAAAACCCACAGCATTCCCATAAGGAGTTTCTGGCCTGTTCATCGCTCGGTCCTACAGGCTTGTCTCATTAGTAAGTGTTAATCAGCCCTTATCACTTTGTCTTTTGAAGCTGCCTGAAATTCAGACATGAGAGGTGGTATGTGTTTATGCTGCGGAACAGGGTAAATGTCAGGTCAATTGATTTCAGCCTTAGATTTTATTTATGGTGGATGACCAATCTACAAAACAGCCTGCAATGCCTGAAGATGCATGTCATTGACTTGAAGTCTAGCCAGATGACAATAAATCAAATGTAGATGTAACTAACCCCCTTGTCCGTTTCTGTGGTTCTTAATTTTAATTATTATTCTGTCCTTTTCTGTTGTTGTTGTTGTTCCTTAGCACCCGCAGACCACAAAGGGAAAGTGAAATGTTGTCTACTTGATATGCAGACATACCTTTGATAATAAGTAACTGCAAAACCAGGCACAGTGATCCATTTTTCTTCTTTCAGTTAGTCATAGCTATTCTTGGCTGTTGTATGCAAAACAAAATTTGTAGATAAATTGATAGTGCCTTTATTGTATTTGAATGATTTTTGACAGTCATATTAATTGTTTAATTGTTTAAATTAATTGTTTAATTGTTTAAATTGTTTAATTGTTTAAATTAATGTTTTAAAAAAGTGGATGTAATGAGAAATGGTACATGTTAAGTTGTGGGTTAACGCCTTTAACGTTTGATGATATATGGAACTGACGCTGGTATGGAATTCACAGCGTTGATGCCCTTACTCCCGCAGAGCAGCATCTGAAGTTTTCCATGTACATCAGAGAGCGTGGTCTTGTTATGGACCATACTCTTACACAGGCCAAGTTTTCATTGATATTGTAGCACAGTTGGTAGGGAATCATCAGAACGTTGTCATGCCCGAGATGTCATAACCATTCCCCTTATTGACCGTGGGGAAAAAGAGTGCTGGTACTGGGTGAACTTACCGGTTGGTAGGCTTGCGGAATGGTAGGTATCTGTCCTATAGACAACCCTGTCCCAAAACTGGCCAGCTATGGGAACGGTCTGTCGGTGGGCTGGTTCTGTGGGTATTTGTCTGTTTAAATCATTTGGTTTGGACCTTGGGTGAGCTATGTGAATGGCCTGGCCAGTGTTTTGGCATAATGTTGCTCTGCATCCTACACAGGTAAAACTGGCTGGAATCCTAAGGAGTTTATTAGAACGCTGAAGTTTTGAGACCCATTTAATTAATTTAATAATAAAAAAAAATTGACTAAAGAATTAATTGGTATCTTGTAACCTATTAAACTCCTTATGCATGCATAGTGATTTTAATAGCATCTTGGTTCATTTCTGTGGATTCTTTTTGTTTTTATCCAGTGCTGTAGGACCTTTTCAACATGGGAGGCTGTCCAGTTTATGTTGTCTTTACAAAATCAGGGCTATCACTCTTTCAAGAGTGCAAAGTATAAAGGAAAGGAGGATCTTCCTCTTTATTCCCATAGGCATTTTCCCTTTCTTTTTTGATGGAGATAATAAAAGTCTAGGCCCTTTAAGAGCCACTCATGGTATGATGTGAAAGCGCCTACTAATATTTCCTGGTGTGATCCTGTGGAGCACTGTGCCGAGATGTCTGAATTACAAGAGAGAGGGCTAGCTCTAGAGCTGAAACAAATTTGCTCCGTTTGCTCTAGTCTGTTGTCAATGTGTCTTTGACTAATCTTGAGCCCAAAGCTGTGTCTGTGCTGGACTGTGCGATGGTGATAAATGGGCTGGGCTGGCCGTGCCTTGGTTGGCATTGCCCTCTCGTCGTTACAGGTTGTACCTGTGAGCCACTACGCTGAGCAGCCGCATCCCTGGGGTACGCCTGGGCCCCGCTCTCACATGCCAAAGACTAGAGGTGGTTTTGGGAGCATTCCTTGAGGCTCTGTAACAGCTGGAGGGGTCTTCTGTCTGCCTCCCAAAAAAGTGAGGCCAACCCATCTGGAGCGTGGGCAGCCTCTGGCGCTGATAGGCAGCATCCCGTTATTCCCAAGAGTTGGTGTGGGGAGTCGGAATTCAAACCAGAATTGTTCGGTTGATTTGGAGGGAGCTCACCTGGAGCCAGCTTCTGTCCTACATGCTCCCTGAAGTGGCCGCAACGAAGGTCGAAGTTATTGTTCACTGCAAATGGTGCGTTTGGCCCTGCTTTGTGCTTTCTGAAGTATCCTCAGAGAACTGGCATCCGAAAGCCCAAGGTTTATGCTTATTAGGAATTTTGTCACAGAGGGATTGGTTTTATCCTGTTATACTCTGATTGAACCATATTTTTTCCTTCAAGAAAATATAAAGATAGTATTTTAAAATGTAATTTATTTATTTTTTCAAATGTAAAAGATTGTGCCGTTGCTTAGAAATTACTTTCTGCTTACTGGATGGAGTGCAGTGGAAGAAAAAAATTTGGGGACTAAGTGCTTTATGTCAAGTAGTTGTAGCTTATTTAAGATCCATCTTGAAGCCCATATTTCAGTGGGATGTGAGTGGCCTTGACTGGAAATAATTTCGGAGTCTTTTAAAATTCATTCCATTTCATTTAGGTATTTAAGATGATACTTATGCCCCGCTGATTTTGTTTATGTTTAAGGATGTATTTAAAAATAGGTATGCGTTTAATGGCAATTTTGAGCTGTGGAGAGTGTGAATGAAGATTGCAGTGTGGAGCCCCCTTCCAAGACGTGAAACAAAGGTATATGTAAAGAAACAGAAAAATAATAGCTAAATACTGTGATGATATTAAAATCCTTACTAATGTATAACTAATTACATTTTATATATGTATATTAAAATCCACTACATATAAATCTATTCTGTATGCATATATTAATTCAGATCATTAGTATGCTAAACAGTGACTAAAATGACCATGGAATCTATTGGGAAGAAAACCCACTTTTTGCTTTAAGACATTATCCCAGAGAGCCTCTAAGATGGTGTTAGATTCTGTTCTGATTTATATTTGGAAAACCAAATTTTTGTGACTCTGCCAACAGACTTAACTACAGTTTTTGTCTCGCATTGTTTGATACTGCAGTATCATTGTTACCAGCAACTAACACCGACCTGTTGAGACACTGCTAAAAGCAGGTGTAATTACAGAAGCTTATAAGCCACTTGTAATGCAGTTAAAAACTCTCTAATATTCCACCATTACTCACAAAAATTATCCTCAGTGTGAAATGATGTCTTGATTTTATTTGGGTTTTTTTTTTGAAGAACTGGTAGTGTGTGTGTGTGTATATATATATATATATAAAATACATTTATATTTACACATATAAAACAAAAATAGAACTGTGTAATGCATGGATGCAGAACTGTGACTGTTATATTGTAACAGTATATTTCTTACACTTATAGGATTGTCCTTTGTTTTGGTTTCAGCCGGTGATTTGAACAGACGTATAGGAGTTGGTACGTAAGTACTGTTTCTTATTTTGTGATGATCTTAGGAAGGTTATTGTAACTTCCCATGTCTGAATTTCCTCCTCCATAAGATCAGTGTTACAATGAAGGTCAGCCTTACAGGTGATATTAAGGTTGGTTTATAAATGTTGTAGAGAGTTTATGAACTTTGGCAATACACACTTGGCAGTAAGCACTTACAGATATGTGTATATAGGCATGTGTGTGCACCTTTATTTTCATATAGGAATGTTAATATTTTAATATCTTATGATTACATCCCTTCCCACTTTAAGCTGCTAAAACCTGTGTAGTTCTGAAAGAAAAATGATGGGCTTAGCTGCTTAAGTAACTGAAGTTGCAAAATGTCATTTGCATTGGTGTGTGTTAGGACTGTGTTAATTTAAGGTGACTGTTTTACCTATACCAATGCTACCAGCCTAACCAAATTTGCTCCCAAACCAAACAGCCCTTTTCAAGTTCCACATCTGATACTTTTTTTTTTTTTTCATTTCCCAGGGCTCAAAATCTTTCTGAGCTGTAAAAGCTCAATTGGTTGTAAATATCCTGTCATCTGCAAATATCACTTCTGTAATGTGCAAAAAGTTGGCATTATGGACCGCTTTATGGTATAGAGAACTATGTACTGATAAGCTCATGGTCTGATGGGCATGTAATTATATTTATTGATTAAAATAATTCTACAATCTTACTTTGCAGTGCCATTACAATGGCATCCACTTAAACAATTACTGTCAAACCATGTAAACCAAACTGCAGTAGGACTCCCTTAAATGGATCTGGCGATGCAACAGGCGGTCTAATTACTTTAGGTACGTCCATTACATCAAACTTTAGAGTGGAGAAGCTGAAGACACAAGTAGGGCTACAATTACATTGACTCTCGCAGAAGGAATCTGAACAGCTGGGGGCCCAGTGGCTTGTCGGCCAACTGTTTACAATGAACTGCCACATCATAAACTGAGGCTCAGGGGAAATCTTGTCACCAGCGCTGCTATCCGCGTTCATATTCTATGGCACTGCCCTAGGGAGTGGAAAAGTATTGTTAGGATCTCTCTATCAGGATTCATGTAGGCATCAAAGTATTTGACCATTAAATGGCAGAAGACTTGTCTCGGTTATATTAGCAGGAACCCAGAGTTACTCCATAAAATGCAGTTGGTTTACGCTTGATTGTCACCAAAGTGGGTGATCTTATAGGGTGGCCCTTTGACCCTCAGTACAGGCAGGGCTAGTAACAGCATCTATTATTAAGGCTGCTGGGCACTTCCAGTCCTAAAGCCCTATTTTCAGCTGTTCACAGCTTTGTCAAAGTAGCTTTTCAAACTAAATTTTTCCATGTTGCATTGGGTGTCTGCCTCAGGCTGCATTCTCTTCAGAAATTTTCAGCCAGAACAGTTTAACATCTTCCAAGAATAAGACTAGAGAAAAATACATTGTTTTATCCGTGCTAGAAATTATTGGCAATATTTTTCTCTGAAAAGATGTAGTTGTCCCATTCTGGGAGATGATTCTCCCCCTCCCCATCAGGGATATGTAACTCTTGTTCATATGAAGGAAATTACATAACTACGTACTTCAAAATCAAGGGGGACCAGACCAAATCTGATGTGGGGAAACAAGGATAAGGGAATTGGCAGGGGAAAAAAGAGAAATTATAATGAGGTTTTAGGTAGAGAGGGAAAGTGAGCCATGAAAGGTGAGCTGGACTGCACTGTGTGGGAAGACTGGCACTATGAGCAAGGAACAGAGATAAAGAGGGTGGAGAGGAGCGGCTGGGTTGGTGGTGAGTGCCAAGGACTGCTCAGGTAAGGGGGCTGGGGCAGAGAAATAACGGGATGCTAGGAAGGGATTGAGGGAGGCTGTGTGTACATATCTGATAAGGATCAACAGCGTAGGAGGGAGAGCTGGAAAGAAGCAGAGAATGGTGCTGAAACAAGAATAGCCAGTGAGGATGTGGTTGGATATAGGGGCTGAAAGCAAAACCTACGTAGCAGTGGGTGAGTGGTTGACTGAACACAGGGCTGAGGTAAGAGACAGGCTGGATGAAATTAGGATAGTTTGGGTTAGCAGGCAGGACAGAAGTGGAGTCTGAAATACATGAAAGGCTGAAGTTGGGAGGCTAAGACCTATTGAGCAAAGTGATTTGACCTGGAACAAGAGTCCAGGGAACTGTCAAAGGAACAAGAACTGGATAAAATGTCTGCTGGACCTCTCTCCTTTTAAAACATTGATATAAATCCTGGGACTCAAACTTCATTGTTTTTTGGCTACCAGCAAATTTCTGTGGAACTTGACTGTCAAAAATTCCTCCGTCCCGTCTACCACTCATCCTCCAGCATAAAGCACTCTGGATCTGTATGCTCCAGTTTTGTTGGTGAAACGCAGAAGGGTCAGGGTAGCATTGTATGCTGAGCATCTACAGGGCTGTATTAATAGGATGTAACAAAGTTGAGCACTTAGACAGTGATAGAATTAAGGCTTTATGTGCAATTTTTGTTCTGCTCCCTGAGTGTTATGATACAGTCTTAAACTGTACTTTTCCACAGGTTCTTTTGCTCATTTATTGCACAGGATGAAATGCTCTGGGATTGAAGTTTGCAGGAACAATGCTTTTAATGTTCCAGAAATGGAAAGATGGAGTATGAAGATGGAAAGATGGAGTATGAAAGACAGAGCTTTAGGAAGACTGAAGTTTTGAGTGCAGTGAGTTCTAAGTGAAAACACTTAGAGATACGTTTTCTTTGCTGTTTGGCTGCTTACCTGGAGATCTTGGGTCTAATTTGCTGATGTTCCAAGCACTAGCAGCCACAAATCGTTAGTTTAACAAATAAACTAGTACCAGTTTAACAAATAAGCTGGCACACTGAGAATTCAAATTTGGAGAATCTGAAGTGAGACATCTAAAATAAGGAGTTACAAGAAGAGTAGTTCTTCAGTACTTTGGTTTGTTATTGCAAAATGAGATAATGTGGATATAAAAACAATGTTAATCAACATCGGCAAACCCCATAAACTTTAAAGGTCATTTAGGAGGAAATTAATTATTCTTGCACAGGGGACCAAGTGCTGATAATGAAGAAAACATGAAAACTCATTAAGCAGGCACTGTCCATCCTGTCTGCTGAATATGGCAGGAATACCTTGAAAAAATAATCTACGTGCAAATGAGTATAACAAAATGGAGGGAAAATAACTTTTCCTCTCATGTGTCATAGAAGAAATCAGTAGTTGGTTCTCTAAGCTGCTAGTGGGCTCTTAACATGTCTACTGGATTAGGCTACTCAAATGAGATGAGTGGCCAGCTATGTCTAGTACCACTTAGTTTTTAGATCCAGTTCACACCTGACTGTGTGATAGATGTGGAGTTTCCAGCACTGAGATACAAGTGCTCTGGGTATATGCGGAAGGAAAAAAAAAAAGGGAAACTTATGTAGAATAGAGACATCCATTTAGGTATGCTTGGGAGATTTTTAGGTTTGCATGTTGGCCTTAGATCCCTAGACTGCATATCAGTGGTACATGTCTAAATCCTTCTTTTGGAAAGGCCCAGCTGAGTTTGGAACCCAGGTCCCGTATTTAAAGGAATGCTTGAACTTAGGACCGGCCTATGTGACTTAAGAGACTGTTTTCCTGACTGCCTCCCCTTTGAGCATTGGCAGCCTTAAAACTCTTCATCAGAGTTTCTAATTGATACTCATGAGGTGGATAAACGGTTTTCTTTGTCACTAGGTTATAAAAAGACCCCAGATAATAATTCCCAGAATAGAGCAGTAATTAATGAATAATAAAATCTAGAAATAGAAATTTCTCCTCCCTAGTCTTTGTATTTAGACAAATTCATGGAAGAAGGATTCATCAAGGGCTATTGAATACAGGAAATCCTTGTGCTACAGAATGTCAAAAGCTGAAGATGATATTAAAGAAGCATCACTATATGCTTTTCTTATTCTTAGTCTCTTAGACATCCACTGTCGATCATGATGGGACGTGGTGCAGAGTTAGCTGATTCTGCAGGGTTCGTCTCTACTGCTCCAGAATGCTCCCTCTTTGCATCTGAAAAATACTGACCTGTCCATTAATTACTTAGAGCTGGTCAATGGGTCAAATGCTTTCAGAGGGTTGGAAGATCTGGCTTCTACAGCCTGTGTCCTCAGCAAAGCAGTGTTGTACTGAAAGGATGAAGAGAAAGATGGCAGTGAGGATTATGAGCTACCTGAAGACATATGACTATAACTTAATGCTTTCCATACCGATCCCAGAGCAGGTACTTCCAGTAGCATACCTCGGTGGCTCTGGTAGTTGATGAGATATCTGATTTTTATGTCTCTGCTCACTGGCTCTTTCTTTAGACATGCTTTCTTTGGCATGCGTCTCAGACCGAATATAGCGACTTCCAGATTTTTAGTCCCTGCAAAATGTCTCCCACCACGCCTACATTTAAAAGGGCGCAGAATCCAGTTAGCTAATTTGTTCCTAAGCAGTTAAACTACTTTGCATGAGGTCCAGACCATGGAGTAGAGTTAACATACTATTTTAAGAATATATGAACCGTGTTGTGTAGGGAGACATATCTGTGTTTGTCTCAGAGCGATAATCTAATTGGAGGTCGTCCTTTGGGTAACCCTGTTAACATTTTAGACTATTCTGGGAAACCCTGTGGCCCAAGTACTATGGAATGTAGTTAGGAAAAACAGTGTTTTCTCAAATATTTCAGATGTGGAATATTTATTTTGTAGCCAGAGAAACTTGTTTTGTTGCCAAGCAACTGACCATGAACAGGATCCGCTGCCAACTGTACTTTAAAAAAAGGAATAAAACCCACTTACCTCTCCTCAGTCTGCGTGTGAGCATTTACAATGCAGTGAAGCGAAATTTTAAAATCTATGGGACTGACTTCATTGTTAGTAGCCTCAGGTCAATTAGGTCTTTTCCCTCCACCTTCCCTTGAGTCATATATAATTGAGAGAAGAAGCCACTACTGAAAATATTGGTGCAGGAAATCCCATCGCTTCCAAAAGCTTTCCATTTTGAAGTCTGCTTCATCAGAGCCCTAGATAATGGAGTTTGTTTGGGTTTTGCTGGGCTTCTGGTCCAAAGACAGGTAAGGACCTGAGATACAACTCGGAATTCTGCTCAGATTACTTTATTGGCTTGATACATTCACTTAAGCAGGCATCCAGATATTCAAGTACTGTTTGCTTCAGAATTCAGGTACCCATGCTGGTTTGCAGAGGAGTTAAGATGCTCAGCTTGCATTCAATGGATGAAGGCTAAAATGGGACATAAACTGCTTTGAAGGATGCTTATAGCAATGTGCTTGTAACCATTTCAGCACAAGCAAAGCACTCCCTACTGCACAAATCTGCGGAAGGAAAAGTAGCTATGTGGGGAGTTGCCTGTAAACAAACCTGCCTGTTTCACTGGACTTAGCTTGAGTAAACAGTCGTTCTGGATGAACCTTGATGTTACTGAGATTCATTCCTTGCAGTGGGTATGCCTGTAATGAATGCTTCCATCTTTGCTTCTGGGCTTTGGCCTTTATCAACCGTCATAATGAGGAAGAGCATTCATTAACTGCTCCTTTAAGATATAAATGGCCTGTTTGGCCACGGGTGGGCACAGCAGAAAATGCTATTCAGCTGGATAAACAGAAGGGGAAAGTTAATGTTGCTTGACAGAAGAATCAGGCTTCTAGCTAAGTCTTATGGAGAATTGAGTTGAGAAAGTATAAAAAGCAAGACAGAGTTGTGAAATTTGGGGGTTTAGGAGCAGTCTCAGTGGTATTTCAGAACTTTTCATGGAGTATATAAGTGCTGTTTCTCGTAGCACAAGTCTTTTGAGGTTTCTCAAAGCTGTCCAGGGGAGCACCTGTTTATCTGTGTTTCTAATGTGTATTCGTTTATCTGCTCTTTGTCGTGTCTTTAGTGCACTCCCGTGCTTCGCTGCCTACTTCGGAGATGTTGCTTGGGTTTCTCCCGGGGGAGGTCAGATGTCAAATTCTTTATGTTTTCAAGCACAAAAGGAGCTTGTCCATGATGCTGCTCTTCAGCCTCCTAAAGCTTGCTCTCCAACCTTGGCTCTTCTTTCCATTTTGTCCTCCTAATTTGGAATAATGCCTGTCGGTTGACCTCGTTTAGCAGTCAAGGCTCCACATGGTGGCATCACCTGTTCTGCAGCTTGATCTTCAACTGCTGGTGGAGATTATGTGTGCACATGTTAGTTTGGTTAGCTTCTGTGACTGCAGATGATTTTAAAATGATAATGCTATGTGAGGCTTTTTCATGGCTCTCGTGAATTAATTGGAAAGTTCAAGTAGTGGATTACTTCAAAAAATGCTATTTCAAATTTATTTCAGTCACGTAAGAATGACTATCATTCTTCAGTAAGACAGGAAAAGATTTACTGAACGTGAAGATGCTTACCACGTTTCTTGTGTGTTTGGGAGAATTAATCTCCCCCAAGTTCTACTTGTTACATTTTTCTCTAGCTGAGAGTATGAGTAACTTCTGTGCTGATGAGTTTGAGATTTTTATTAACGTAGTTTCATTTGGGAAAAGTTTTGAGGTTTCAGGCTGGATTCCAAAAATGTAGAGTTATTCAGAGTGTAGTTCTCCACCATAAAAACAGCTAAATTTACTTTTGGTGCAAAGTAGTGCATGAATATGAATTCAGTTTCTGTCATGTAAGTGTTACTGTAATATTATCAACAAGAAGATAAGTTCAGCAGTATATAATGACTGAAATGTATAACCTTTTGATATAATTATATGTACAAATACATATTTACTATTTACAAGCTGTGGCATAGGTTGGACAGCCTGTGATAATATTTCTTTCTATTCCTTCAAAGAATTTTCAAAGACCAGTGTTGGGAGCTGTGAGATCTCTCCCAAATACAACGATGATGATTTATGTGCCAGTAATGCCTATGCAATTCATACTGGTGATCCTCTGTGCTGAGCCACGCTTAGGTATATATCTGTGCAAAAAGAAAAAATATGCACTTAATACTACTTCTGTTGTAGCACTTCACCCACTGAAAACATTAGATCCTGTTGTATGAGCTGCTGTGATTCTGAAATCTATAGCCTCCAAAGAGTACTACAATGGAGTCGGTATTTCTCTTCTCTTTGGTAATGAATTGTATGGATTTTATACTGCCTTGTCCAGTGGCCTATAACAGAACTCATCTGAGTAGTTACCAAGAGAGGAGAGGGAGAGAATAAAGAAATGCCTTGGTTTTCTTCAAGCCTTGTCATTCAGTGGCAGCACAGCTCCGGATCAGCAGCTCTGCGTGCAGGAAACGGGTCTGCAAATCAGACCTGGAGGTAAATGACTGTGAAAGCTGAGCTGTGTTTTGAAAATGTGAGAGTTATTGTGTCTTTGGATGCCAGAGGCTTTCAAAAAGGAAGATACTAACTTGTCAAATTCAAAAGGTGGAAAAATGTTGATAAAAACTTTGTTTGGGAAGATTTCTTTGATTCCAACCTGAAATTTAAGCTCAAAGCAAGGGCCAAATCCTTCATGCTGCCACCTAGAATTTGGCAGACCAAGTCCAGATCTCTATTCCATCTTGCTAAAATGAGAGGCTGGCACTATCCCATGTGAGTCTTGTGAATTTTTAGCTATGCTAAACTCTATCACTGTCTCTAGATCAAAACCAGAAAGTTGTTTTTATGTGGAGTAGAAGGATGATTTTTTTTTTCTTTTAAATATTAACCTTTGTTCAGCACAACTGGGACACTGGTTCCTGCCAAGTTCTCCCTCAGCCCACTAGCTGGGAAGTGTATCTCCAGGAGATACCTCACAAGCTGGCATTAATGCTGCAGTTTAATGTTGTGTGTGGAGAGGGAGGAACCTCCCTTCAATAGTTTTGTTGCCTTGTCTTCAGATTATGCTGATGTCATTTAGAGAAGAGCTGGAAATCCCGTTCTTATGCAGATAACAGCTCATTACATTCCTTCTGTGAGCAAAATCACTAAAAAAAGATGATCTTTTGAATTGTCAGTTGCTTCCTGATACTTACTTTCATCAGTGGAAATCATAATATACCACAGGCTGTATTTTAGGCAGTTACATGTACCAGAGATTAATAACCTCTCACAACAGTGTTGTGGTGCTGATGGTAGCGGAATTATTTCTGATCCAGAACTAGAAGCATACCTAGGAGGGATAAGAGATTCCTTCACTCTATTCAATCCCCCCCGCCCCAGTACAGGGGACATAATTTCCTAGATTACATAAAATGTTGACATACCTATGGTTTATACTAAATATCAGAATTTTGGGTTAGCTCTTCAGCTTCTTGACCTCAGTAGTACAGGTATGTGAAGAACTTGAGGCTGTACTTGGTATCTAATGATCAATTAACCTGTCTTCTCCATTTGCATGCAAGTTAAAATTAAATGAATGCTAAAAAAAGCACGACAATTTTTTAATGACACTCACAGCATTTCAGTCTATTTCCTGCAAATGTTTTTCACCACCAAAGGCAGCAGAAATCTTGAAAATAATCTGCAGATTGTGGCTGCCTATAGGTCCAGCCTGGAAATACTGTTCAGCCATCTTGAAGTCTTTCCCGATTGTGTCACGCAGTTGTGTGATGAGGGAACAGAGGCAATGCTATCTGGTTTTGTTGTTCAGTCATTAACAAGTATAAGAGCTGATAAAAGTATGATCCAGTTCAGTGTTTTGCCCAAATCTATGGTCAGAAATATCATTGCACATATTTTTTAACAGATAATTTTGAATAACAGCCACAATAGGCTTTGTAAAATGGGGAACTACGTACTCCCTCTTTGATCACAACAGCTATTGAAAACATTACCAGCTGAAGCTTGCTCTCCCAGCTCTAATATGGGCACAGTATAGTGGCTGTGGTATATTATGTATTATTTTGTTTGAAAATCCTTACTTTGCGCTTTTACTACCTGCTGTGGCTGCTCCAAAGGTCGTTATTAGGCATCCTGGCCCTGGTTCTTGGCTATGCTGTAGTTAGTTTGCACTGGTCTACTGGGTCTACACCATGAAAGACAGTGTATGAGCAAGGTAATTCTTTGCTGTCACTCTGTTGCTGTAACAGTTC
Source organism: Anhinga rufa (assembly GCA_013400875.1). NCBI lineage: Eukaryota > Metazoa > Chordata > Aves > Suliformes > Anhingidae > Anhinga > Anhinga rufa. The sequence continues at coordinate 20,615 of VZTV01001421.1, read as the reverse complement.
CTGTGCTACGTAGGGTGCAAAGCTGTAAGCAAGGGAGTGTGGTCAAAACATCCCACAATCCCTGAAAACTGCATTAGCTCTAAGTCACTGACACCTGATGCAAAGCAGAACAGCTCCGAAGATGCTCCACTTCACACTAGGGTTTGACCAGGAGGATAGCCAGTCTCGTGGTGTGGGGAGCCCTGGTAGTGTGTACCTGCCTTGGCTCTGCTCTGGGCTCTTTTTGTGCAGTTTGGATGCTGCTGAGGGCCTGGCTCAGTGAGCGTATGCTGGCTGCGGCGAGACTCTCGTTTTCTGAGTGCTTGTGTGTGTTGCATGCGCGTTGCTTGTGGCTGGGGCTGCAATGACTATATGTATAAGCTAGAGCTGGCAAGTGCGCAGCTGGTAAATAGAAGAAATGGAAGTCAGTCAAGTAATAGAAATGTGCTTTCACGCTTCTTATGGTTTGCAGGTATTACAAACCAAATTTTACAATAAAATTTAGCAGTGCACCTAATGCAAAAGCAACATTAAATCATGTATCTGCTGAAACGCTGCGTCTGTTTTCTCCTGGATTGGAAAGTGCTGAAGTATGTTTATTTTTCCATGAAAGATAGTGTTCAAGTCTAGTGATAGTTCATTAACAGACATTTTTAGTTACGTTTTTGTCCTGCTCCCACTTTTTCTGCCTCTCTTCTACTGAGTTAAAAAAACGGGCTATGCAGCCTTAACAGTCACCTGTGGAATAGTTAGAGCAAAGTGTAATATTCTGAGGCTCCGCTTTTCCAAGACTTCCTGAAGGAGTCTCTGTTTATCATTCAGCCTGCAGTGCCTGTATTGGGTTACACTAAGAATGTGGAAGGCTATATGGGAAAATCTGTCAGGCTGTGAAAAGATCTCAGGCTTTGAAATTTTATGGACCACGCTTGCTAATGTACATTCCATATTTCAGGGTGTCTGGCTACCCTTGCTCCTTGTAAGGATGTGACGTACGTTGTGGAATATACCTGTGTGTTTTGTTACGAGCGCTGCTGAACTGATAAACAAGGCCACAGACTTAGGGATGTCACAGAGAGGGAATCCCATTAGGGGATAAATTATAGTGACACCTACTAGTGTTGGTACAGTTAAGGGTCAGTAACCATTTACAAAACATGATCTCTAATATGGTGAGGAGCACCGGTGTAACTCCTTTTCTGCAACAGTGTTCCAGTAAAATCCCAGTTTAGGAGTGCGGCCCATGTGTTTCCTATATACAAATAATTATGAGAGACTCATCTACAGGTTAGATCTTCAGCTGCTATAAATCAAATTCATCTTCATACGAGGATTTGTTTTCAGATATTTCAGCAGGACCTAAATTTGCAAGTCGCCAAGTGCAGTTAATAGGACTTTGACCAGATATCTTGAGTTGTGCATCTATTAACTACAGTGTATATTACATGTGCTTTGTAAAATAAAAGAAAAAATCCATTAGCTCATGAAATTAGCCTTTGCACATACAAGATAGTGTATAAACAGTTTCAAGAGTCTAAAACTGTTGACTCTATTAAAGAGACTTCTTTCCTTATTTTTAACTTCAATCTGTCTTGTAAGGTTACCTACGTGCCCCGGTAAGATAATTAAAAACCAAAACAAACAAAAACTTAGGAGATGGAAAGAGCTTCCCAATTAAAAAGCTGCAACAAAATGTAATCATTAAGAAGTTTTCCTCTTTTTTTTTTGTTTTTCCCTCTCTGCTGAATGTACTCGCCAAGCTAGTCAACTTTCCTGGCTACCTATTAAAAAGGTGGGTTATTGACAGCAAATCTGTTGATGGGGAGTTAACAGATTGGATTATCTGTATATATGTGCTTAGAGAAGGTGAGGCATGAACTCCAAAACTGCAGGAGTTTGTCTACATGGCCACTCCACTGATGTTTCTGTAAAGTAGAAAACTCCAGGTTTATGAATGCACCATAGAGTCAAGGTCAGTCCTGCAAGCAGGCACATCCAAGGCCATTACAGGATTTTTATACATCAAAACCAGGATGGCAAACTTTGCTCAGAAGGCAGTAGAAGCCCCATTCAGATATAATCAGTGTCCTGTGGGTTTAGTAGAGATTCTACTTAATAAGCATTTCTCTATATATGCACAAAAAGTCAGTTTGTCTGTTGGGTGAAATTCTGTGGCCTCATTTATGCAAATCAGTCCATATTAGTGTAATTTGACTGTAAAATGACACAATACATTTCTTGAGTAACTCTGTCGCCTTTGCTCAGTAGCACCATATTTCAAACAACAGTAGTTCTTTAGAAGTTACTAGGGTTTTGTTCACCAGAAGAAACAAATGCTGGTCCCTGGCAGCCACTGCTCCCTTGAGAAGACCACCCTTAAGAAGATGTGGCCTAGATAAACTTCAGGTCCTAATGAGGGATCATGGATTTCACCCATGATGCCTGTCTATCGCACCTGGACAGTTATGGGCCAGTTTGGATCCCTAGCAACACCTAAGCTTATGCATGTAGGTTCATGGGTGAATTAAGGGTGATGGATAATGGACACCTTTCCCTAATGTTTGTGGTGTTTTGTTGGGCTTATATCCAGACCTTAGTGTTATTCAAACTTCATACTTTTTGTTTAAAATATGAAGCAAATGCATTGTGAAACTGATATATTTCCAAATAATTTTGTCATCAGGCAATTAAAATATCATGTGCTATAAACATCTCTAAGACGCTATGGGTGGGAAAGTTGCCAGTTTCACAAGTCACATTGCTTTCAAAAGTACAATGAATGTACAGTACTCTGACCAGTCTGGAAAGAAAAGTAATTTTCCAGCTCTTAAAAATCTTTTTTTAGCTTTTTCGCAGTGCTCTGAAGTCAAATTATGATGATTTTAAAGGCAGGACTGTTAAGCGCCAATGATTTGTCAGTACTGGCACACTTAAATTCTTAACAACGTAGTTGGGCCCATGCTTAATATCTTAATTGTGCATATGAAATGCTTTTAAAGTAAAGCTAGCCAGAAAATGTGTGCTTCTTATATTAAAAAAACCAACTTAATTCGCTTTATTATATTAGAAATACTTCAAATAACTTATACTTTTTTTACGCCAGTGTTGCTGTTTCTGGCTAAGAATATGACTGTGTAGACTAGGAATTTAAAGAGGGGTCTGTAAGGTTTCACGCTTTTGACATGATTAGACACCAGATTATCCTCCCTGACTTTGAAAACTGCATCTCTCATGGGCTTGAGCAAATTGATTTCAATTTATAAAAAGTTAAAAAGCATTTCTTGAAGTAATTTCTTAGCTTTAACAGAAAGCGTTGTGATCCTGTTGCCTTCAAAATGTAGTTAAGGGTCTGAATGTGATGTGATTAGCTTTAGGCATTTTGATTTATTATTGGTCTGTGCCTCAGTTCGCTGAATTGCGGGATGAAGATAGGGGCGTTGTGCCTGCCAGAAGGTGTGCAATTGGGTGTCTCTTCTCTTGTGAGTGAAGAAAATGCATTCCGAATGACAAGGTGGTGTGTGGGAGAGCCAGGTACTGTTCCCTGTGCTGCCTTCTGGGGTGCTTTTAGAGGAATTGTTCAACAAGGTGCACTAAGTGGAAAAATCATAAGCTAATTAAAATAAACGTTGCATATCTCTGGAAATCGTGGTCATGAAGATCTTCAGTGTAATGTACTTAAACAAAATAACATTCCAGAGCCCGTAATTGCTATCTGAAAAGAAGAAAAAACAATGTGACCATGTTGATGACCAGTTCCAAAGTAATAAATGTTCCTTTAGTCTATTGTTGCCCTTTAGGAACGAGAATTCCAATGGGAAAACCCCAGAGGAGTGCTAACAACTGGAAAATTTTACCTAAACAATTAAGAAGATTAGCTTGAGTAATATAATTATTTAGGAAGTACAGCAGGCCATGCATGCTGTGTGTTGACCTTCTAAATATATGCATTGGATAATGCGCTCATGACCAGCTAACTTGAAGGATTCTCTCTCATCACAGGAAAGTGTGATGATATCTTTCTTCCATCAGTACAAACAAAGGAACAGAAATGCAGGCTGGCTTTTGCAATCCTAATTCAGTCGCAGCCAGAAACTCGGTTGACAGGGCTTCTTTTGGGCATCAGGCAAAGCAGGGAGCTGCCTGGGGAGAGGCAGCTGGAAGGGGGGCGGCGAAAAGACCCAGCGATAGGCATCCTTTCTCCTGGTCCTTGGTCTGTGCATGAGTGCAGCGCACCTGACTGAAAGAAAAGGGTATTAAGAAGATCACAGCCTCCTATCAGGGCTGAGCCCTTTCTCAGCAGCACCCTGCTTCAGCTCTTCCCCGGCCCTCCACGGTGTGCAGCTCAGCGGAGGTGAAAAGCCCGGCTCAGGAAGCCTGGGAGTCTCTGCTCTCACCAGGCCCTGCAGGGTACAGACTTCCTCAAGTCTGCCTGTCCTGTGCTTCACTGCTACTACTGGTGACAGCGTTTTGAGCTCCCTGCAGTGTTTCTCGTGCATGTCCCGTCGCCACCTGGCTGGGCTGGAGACAGAAACCTGCAGCCAACGATATAATTCTGAGCGGGCAAGATCTGCTGCAGCCAAGGAGCAAGAGCAGTCCCACGGCTACAGGGTGTGCTCTCACTGCCATACATCTGAGAAATTGAGCTTTGCTGGCAGAAAGATGAGGGCAAAATGCTTGATTATGGGTATAACTCTACCAATATATTGGCAGCAAAATGTAACTTGGCCTTTCTGTGGAGGAGCCGTCAACCCGTTCTGTCCTCTGCTGTAAATCAGCATGGCTGCAATAGCACTGAAGCAGTTGCGCCTATTTGCGCTAGGTGCAAACCTATTGCGTGGTCACATCCCTGTAAATGAATCCCATGAGTTTCCTAACTTAAGAGACTACCATTACTCAGATGAAGATGTGACCGGAATGGCTGTCTTGGTGGAAGTGCTAGGTGCCCAAGAGCATTTTGCCTTTTTTTATTTTATGGGCGGTGTGTGTGTAGGGACACTGTCTTGTTGGGAGAGGTAGTCTGTGATGATAAAGGGCTCACAGCATGGAATATTTTAAGAACTAGAATATAGTGGAAAGAGGATTTCAATGCAAATTTGGAATGTTTTCTTATTAAAATGTATGTATTTAAAACAATAGTATTTTCAGACACAGAAAAAACAACTTCAAAATTTCTGAAGAAAAGAGGATCACCTGCAGAGGTACCTTTTTGAATACAAGACCTTTGTCTCCTTTGTATTAACTAACGTCTCATTTTACACTGCTTTGGTAAAGAGAAAGGACCCTCATAGCGACAGTATGTTTAACGCTGCTGCCCCTGGTGCCACATTGCACTTCAGGAATGGTGTAAAGAGAAACCAATATAAACGAGAAGCAAGTAGTTATGGATGTATGCTGAAGATGTTATTAATCACTGCATTCTGATCTGCAATTTTTTTTGAAAATTCACACTTAAATTTTTGTAGGAAATCGTATCTGGAAAAAAAAGCGATTAGTTCCTCTTTTCTGATGCTTAGTAATGTGGCATATAAATATGACTGAAGCACCAGGCATGAGATTTCATTGCAAGTGCTGAGGGAGTAATAGATGGGAATTAGCAAAAGAATAGGAGGAATGAATGGGGATATGCACGAAGCATTTATTCTCTTTGAAAGATGATCTCTCTCCGTGAGACTTAGTTACCAAATAGCTAATGGCCTGATACAAATGGTTGCAGATAGGATAGATGGCCTCAAGATTGATGGCTGACTGTTGTTGGTCTAGGTTTTTAATCCAGGCTTCTGCTGGAATGCAAAGTTCCTAGCTCAAGATCAATTATACAAGGCCATCAAGAAGAAAAAGACAGTCACGGTATTTGTCTGCTTCTCAAACTACCCAAGATGTGAAACTGTTTTTGCTTGCAGTGACATGCCTGTTAATGCCAAGCAATGTAATACATTCTGATTACAACCCTTTGCTTGCAGTTAGAAGTAAAAAAGCTTTTCTGATACATCGCTTATTCCTCGCACTTTTCAATGAATTATGATTGTGTTGTCTACGCAGATAAACGCTGGGGACTTGGGAGGTCACTGTAACAAAGCAGAAGGTGCCTGAGCCACTTGGGGTGGGCAGCATGCTCGTAGCTGTGCTCTTAATCTAAATTCATTTCATCACACTGCAGAAATACAAGAATACCCCCAGAATACAACAGGGAGCAAAAGAAGGATTATAGAGCAGGCAGAGATGGGCCTGAATCAATTGTTAGCTAGGAATCGGGGGATGCTTTCAGGTGAGTTCATATGCGAAACGTGGGGCTTGTCCTCATTGGTGTTAAAAAGACGGTGTTCCCTGGTGCAGGGAATGGAGCGCTGGGTAATGTAAGAAATCTGAACTTACAAGTGTGGCTCCAAACCGCAAGACATACTTAGATAATGAGCATGAAGCAGTTGTCTCAAGTGTAAAGGGTTCTTTACAATAACACCTGTTAAACTTCCTTTGATTTTTCCATTAACCAAATACCAATGGAGAGGTATATGAGTGTGGAAGGCTGAGAAAAAGATAGAGCTAGAACATATTAAGGGTCGTTTCAAAAAATGGTAACTCTAAAAGAATGTGTGTGGCTTTTTTTATTTGCTTTTATCTTCTGATCGTTCCTTTAATATACAGGGCATGAAAATGGGATAAATGTTATGTGGGCAATTGCACGCATCAAATTTTGAAAATGCTACTTAAATGGCGCCTTTGCTCATTGGATATCATTCCATGAAGGAGAAGAAAAAATTTTTGCTCAGGTCAAGGGTGACAGAGCAGACTGCAGACAACTGAAGCTGATGACATTATTTAAGATGATATGTTTGGCAATAGATACAATAAGGTTGAATTTCCATACAAAGTAAAAATATTAATTGACTAGCTTATAGCCAGTGTTAAAAGTCAATAGATAATTGAAATTGGAAAAGGCAGCTAAGTTAACTGAACACATAAATTCTTAACTACTTGGGGCAGTTTTGGTTAAAATGCATGAAAATGCTGGTTATTAATTTGAAGTGAAATCTTCCATGCAAATGTCAAGTGCTGTGACTTCCTACACTTCCAGAGTCAACTAGCTGTGGTCAAACTTCTGTACAAGTGGAGGGCTGAATTTCTAAAGAAGAAAGTAGAAGAAATTTTTAAGTTTTTGTCACTTTGTCACTTATTTCTGGTTACAGAAGAATTCTCTCATGCAGCAGCTAGTGTTGACACTTCTGTTTTTCTACTCCCCATGGTGCGCCATTAAGTCACCAGAATAGTCTTCTATGGAACGTGTAGCAATTGCACCTGACGGTGATGTGCGTAGCTTCGGGGGCTGTCCCCACCCTCTTCTTGGAAATAAGACACAACCTACTTTCTCCGCCCTCTCTGCCCCGTAGAGGTTCCTTAACTCGTGAGCTTTAGCTATGCGACAGGACGTCCTGTGTGATTTCAGCAAGTCCATATGGTTCTCGAATGCTTTTTCCCAAGGTGAGGATTAGAGAACTTCAAATGCTGCTCGACGGAGAGAGGAAATCTCATGTAATGCTTTTGTTCTGCTAACATCTATGTAAAGAGCTGCTTGGGAGTTTTGGAATGGAATCTGTCATCGCTGTAATCCTGTTCTGGAAAATTGTGATGGAGACAGCACGGGGAGTGATGTCATTGGCTGTCTGACACAGTCATTGCCTACAGCAAACTCATCCCCTTACCAAACTTTTCTTTGTCTCTGACATTTGAATGCCCAGTTGGCAAGGTTATTGGTGTTGCTTTGTTTTTTTTCTTTCACAGCTGTGTTAAAATTCAAAACACAGATATGCGAGAAAAAGGCTAATACAGAGGAGGGTCTGTTCAATGCTCTCTGCAGACTTCAGAGGAATTTTTGTATGCTCTGCCTTCAGTGTCATATGCAGGAAATTCTTCTTTGGTCCATACAATGCAATAAACAAACCTCCTGTGTATTAGCTTTAGATTTTAGCACTTCTATCACAGCCTATGGCAAGTGGTAAAGCTAAGAAAGAAGCAATTTGCTTTATAAGGGTGCTGGCCTGCCCTCATTCTCACATACACCTATTTGTTAAGGCCCTGTTAGTTACCATGTAGGGCAATGGTAGTTGTATGACATAATGCAAAACTGCTATTTATATACCATGTGCTAACAATTAAGTTGAACAATCGTATTTAGTTATTATCCTTCCCTGCCTTTGCAATGTGATCCACTAGTGATGAGAAATGCTGTGATCTGTGCTACTGGATGTGAGAAGGCAGCCTGTATTGTAATCCTGTGTTAGAGGTGGATTGCCTTTTTTCCTGGGTAAGTTATACGTTGTGTATGGGCACCCTGGTTTGTAAGGTAGTGTTGCAGGTTGCATTTTATGAATTAAATCATGTTTGTATTTGGGAGTCTTTAGATACATGCTGAGTTATTGTTTTACAGATAATAAGTTTACATATAACAAATAATCTTCTTTTTAGAGATGATAATCACCAAGAATGGCATAGTTTTGTTTATGGCTATGAGTGCTCAGCGTCACTGAAACAAAGCCCATGGAGATTTTGTTTAAATGTATCAAGAATATACCTTATCTGCATAACAATTGCTGCCTGCATCATACAACTAAAGATCCTCCAAAATGTTGGCATATGCTGAAGCCATACTTAAGATGCAGCATCCACACGTATTTCTCAGCTCTTAACGTCAGCCTGCGTTCCCCAGTTCCACCACAGCTCCATGCCGGGATGAGACACGAACACGGCCCCGTCCCTGTTTTCCCTGCCGTCACCCCGCTTTCCATGAGCATGAGAGCTGGGTGGGAAGGGACGTGCTGAGTGACGTGCTGAAGCTGTGTCCTCGACCTGGGTCATGGGAGACCTCCCACGCGTGCCAGATAATTTCCCTCCAAGGTACTTGACTGACAAGTTGGATTTCTTTACCTTTTTGGCCTTTATTTGCAGGTTTTCAGAGTGTAAGCTTGTCACTGAAATGTATTGCTTTCTTTAGTTTTTCAACCTGATTATTCTATTGCTAGCATTATGTATTTTTGATTAGACCACTGAGTAGCATTAGAGATGCAAGGAAGAGAAGTGGGAGTGAAATATGACCCATTCATATAAAGGGCCTAACTTTTTTCCACTGGAACAAATCCTAATACATGGCCGAACTCCTCCATTCAATGGCTGAAATAACGTGGCTCCTGTGGACAATGTGTATGTTAACTGTGTTCAGAACCCATGACTAAGGTGTGTCTACTTTGTTTTAGAGAAAAGTGAGCTAGATGGATTGTTTGGATCCATCAGATAAGCTCCAACAGAGAAGGAGATGGACCAACGTTATCCTTATCACTATCAGCACCACCACCTGCAGAGGTTATTGCCACCTGAGTGGGAAGAATTCCTTCCTGTGAGAATCCAAGACATAGGAGCGAGGAATTGGTATGGACTGAACTTGCTTATTCTTTGTTCAAAGTGGAATCGTAACTGCTACTTCCCAGTGAGCCGGATCAAGTGGAAGAAGTTTATCCCTGAGAGATGTCTAGGTCTGTCACAGAGCCTTTTTGCTGGGGACTAAGGAAGCTTGGCTTTAACCCTGGTTCGGGCAGTGTCCCACGCTGTGAATTGGAAAGTCAGCTCAGCTTTGCAATGGAGGTAAGTGCAGGAAAATTTTGAGATCTGTGGGTGAAAAATGCTGCATCAGTGTTTCCTGTGAGACAAATCGTGGTTATGTACTGAGATCAGAAATGCTGCATCACATGCAGGCACTCAAAGTGCTGGAGCTTTTCTTGTGCACAGTGTTTCTGTTCACTGTAAATTGGAAGGAAGTTCCACCGAAGCAGCTTGGGGCTGAAAACTCAAGTGAATCTCATAGCAAGAATTTATCAAAAGCAAGACTGGCTGTTTTAAAGGCACTATGCAGAGAACAACAGATAGCCACGCAGTCTGTTGGAAGGACTACGCTAGATTTCAAGTCTTTAACTTTTGCATAATTCCTAAAATCTTTTATGGTGTCATGAATTATTTGCTAAAACGCATGTCAGTAACAGATAGTTTTTGTAAACAGCATTAATTCTGCTTCTACTTGGACAGTATATTTTCCTGCTTCGGTTTTGATGCTATTTGATGGGTAATGCTACGTAGTGGGAGGAAGGGGAGCTGAGTTGCCAACTGGGAATCTTCAACACAAAAACTATTAAGGAGTGATAAATCATTGGAGGCCCAGCATGTGATTAAAAGCTGTGGCCACCAGCAGTGACCCATGGGGATGGAGGTATCAGTGACAGAGAGCAGGGGGAGGTGTTTGGCATTCCTGTTCGGAGGCCTAACCAGGGCACCGGGGTTTGTTTATGTTTCTGTTCCACCGACTCCTGTGAAATGCCCTCTGTCTGTATGGGAACACACATTGAGTTAGGGAAAGTATCTTTGGTATTTCTTGAAATGTCAAGGCGCGGATACTTGAAGGTAATGTGTGAGGAGAACTACCTGGGGTTGCAGAGTGAAAACCAAACATTTAGTCAGTTCAGGGCTCTGTGATTCAACAGTCAGCATCACATAGTTATTGTAATTTTAGTTGAGCTTTACACAGATGCACAGAATATTGTAAATATGACTATTTTTCTCTTAACTAAGTCCATCTATAAAAAATAATTTTTATTGGACCAGGCATGGGGACATCCAATCTCAGGCTCTACTTTGTTCTTGGCTTAACAGAAAGCTTGATCAAATAAGAGTCCAAAAAAATCTGGCAAAAAAGCATTATGATTTGGCCCATTTTGTTATATGTTTGGAGCAGTAACAGTATGTTTTGTTGCTGTGCACAGGACAGTGGAGACATAATTTCTTATGTTATTTTATATATCGGCTATTTGCCAACAAACATTGTGCTAGATGCTTATCAGCAAGTACAGAGGTACAGTTCCAGTTGCAAAGTGCTGGCAAGATAGAGCAGCAATGAGTGAAAAGTTGGTTTTGGAAGGCAGTGAGGAGCAGGTGGAATGAGAGATCCAAGCTCCCTTATGTGGTGGTAGTCCCTGAGTTACATTGGTAGAGACCTGTAGGGCCAGGAGGGGAGAAGCTTGGTTTGATAAGTGGAAAAGGTCACAAGAAAGGACTTGGACAGAGAAAAAGTTGCATCGACTTGGCAAATGAGGTGCCTTTGAAGACCAAAGCAATTTACTTTGTTAAAAGGGCTGCAGAAGCTTTTTTTTTTTGAATGCCACATTGTTTTGATAACTGTAACTGTTTAGAGACATCCTTTTCTCCCTGTGAATTTATTCTCCCATGTGTGAAAGATGGTCTTGTCATGCTTAAAAGTATCATGAAGATTCCTTTATGGTCATGTCGTGTTATGCTTGACAGCAGCAACCCCAGAATGCTCTAGAGAAACACAGGAGAAACCTCATGTCAAGTAGATCTGAATATACATGAGGGCTTCTTCCTATCCCCTGTAGGCAGAGACTGGCTTAAGACCTTAATCAGAATATTTTTATGTTCCTCCCTATGCTCTTTTTATTAGCTTAGACTGGATATTTTCAACAGCCATGTAATTGTGAGCAACTGAGAATCAACTCACTGTAAACTTGACTTTTCACCAGCACCAGGAATATCTCAGAAGTTTCACTGTGCTCCAGATAAGCAGGTGATTACTGTATAATTGATGCTGCTCGATGGGATAAACATGAGTGATATGAGCACACCTTAGAAAGAAAGAACACGACAGAAGGAAGTTGGTAATAATTTGGTGTAAAAGGCTGACAAGGACTCTTAGCAAGTTTAGAAACATTATGGTTGCCAGATGTGCTGTTCCAGATGTCAGGATTTCCTATTATATGCTTCTTCCGGTCAGGAGAAGCGGTTCCCATGATAATGTGTTAGAGCCTTTGAGACTCGACGGTTACCCGACCCTGAAAACTGATTCTGTGACTTTTGTTGCAAATTACACTTATTATTAGAAAAGACTGCAGTCCTTCACACCCTCTTGCGCATGAGGGGGTAGCAAGATGCCTTGGTACTTAATGTACTTGATACACACTGCGCACAGAGTCGGAATTGTCCTGCTGGGGTGCTGCTCAGTCAGTGGCTTACAACAGTCTGAGTGACATTATAACATGGTTTAACCCCAGCTGATTTCATACCCTGCTGCTAGTTCAATTCCTTCTTCTTGGACTTCTCTAAAACTGTAGCCAGATGTTTGCTAGCCAGTTAGCATCTGCTGCAGGAGGCAGTTCACTGGTGTCATGCATCAGCTGAAACTAAACGAAGTCTTTGTCGTTACCTCGTAGCTTCTTCAGACTCTAGGCACAGAATTGCTTTTCAAACTTCAGTTTCTGTTCAAGTTACCTCAAGCTACGTGGCTTTGAAAATCACTGCTTCTCTCCATTGCTGCAAATAGCTACCATTACTCCGCCTTGCCTCATCCTCTTTGACCTTGGTCCCTTCTGAGTCCCTGGAAACATCCTTCTCTTAGCTGCTCCCCCTGATCCTTGTGTGAAGGTCTTGGGTCCACAAATCCTCCAACACACCCCCTGGAAGATGTCATTATCCAGGAGAAGCGATGATAGTATTTCAATAGTTTTACAGACAACCAGACTTCATTCAAATAAACAAGTTTCCAATTGCATTGTCAAAGGCAAGATGTTTTCAGTGTGAAGGAAACCGAAGTGTGGATGTCTGCCCGAGTTTGCAAAGAGTCTGAAACAATAATTCTGAGTTGGTGAAGACAAGCTGAATGGCAATGCTTGACAGTTCATGGAAAGAGTTAAGAAATGGGAAATACAGAGAGTTCTGTCTGCATCTCAGAAAATATGTGGTATGAACCATTAACCATATGAGAGGCGTGAAGGATGAGCAAATTAGGAAAATTTCATTTTCCTGGACATGAATTTGTGCTTGCAAAAGTTTTGGAAAATGCGGGTCGGTCTTGAGGATTTCCCTGTAAGTATGGAGTGTCCTAAAGCTGATCTGTCTTTATGGGACATATATTTAATATTACCTGTTTGCTTCTTGACCAGATGAGTATAAGCCTTGTCTAAGTTAGTGCAAGTCTTAGCTTATAGTTGTGGGAGACACTATGATATGTGTGTGCAGACCATGTCCCTCGGCAGAGCCTCACGTTGCTATATGGAGCTCTGTATGAGCACAGGCTCTCTTTAATTTGGTTAGCATTGCAAAATAAGTCCTCCTCACAACTTGGGGTATTTTTAGTAAGGCTTGAGCAATTAGGAGAAGTGTTTATGGATTAGATGCAATTCTATTATGAAGGGTGTTGCTTATATACTCTCAGCAGTGATCTAATCCAATATTTCACATTTCGGCCCAGGCTACCGCTGGGAGCACACCATGCTGTGTCTGTTTAGATAGTTATCTGTGGCCACTTCAGAATTATTGGGTTTGATTATTTATATATAGACTTCTTAAAACTCGTCTGTTTTAAAGACAGCCTGTAGTTATGGTAAAGGGTCCTCTGGCTTTCTGTGCTCCCTCTAGCAAAGTGACTCAGCCTGATTATGGGTAAAAAAGCAATGGTGCTGTAAAAACCAGCTTTTTGCAGACCCAGAGGGTCAAAGCAGTAGCCTGGAAATGCATTGGGGTCACCATGTAGACAGGAGAGACCTTTAACAATTACATTTAATTTGACTTGCAATCAAGCAGAAGTAGATGGCAAGGCAGGAAATGGTATCTTTAGGCATGACATGAAATAGTATTGCTGTCAACTTGAATAAGAAAATCTGACTTTTTTTTTTTTTTTAAGCGACTACATACTTAAATAGCCTGTAGGGTCAAACAGCCTTTCCTACAGCCCTTTGATAGCTGCCCTGATAATGGCATATACACTATAAATATCCTAAATCAATAACCCTGTATCACTGCTGAAAGCAGGCGTGTTCACATATCACAGCAGATGGGAAGAAAGCAAATAATATTTGTCTTGCCTTTCAAATTGATTTCCTGTTTTTAGTAAGCCAGAGTGTGTCCATATGTTAATCAGATTGCTAAGAAAGATAGCAGGGCTCAGAGCAGCAGACTTTTATTTGACCTGCTGGGAGAAGGGGGACAAGGAAGGGAGGAGGAAGTCCTCCATGGCCCTAAAATATCTGCGGCAGAAGCAGTTTTTACAAATCTTATGCAAATGCCTGTGCTTCCCTGACTTTCCCTGGGAAGCGCTGAGTACTCTCCTCTCCTTCCTAGACAGAGGATCTTCACAGTGCTCAATAAACTGCAGGATTGGACCTGTTCACTGAGGATTTCTTAATCTATCTTTTCTTTCCTCCTGGAGAATGTTTGCCATGATGAAACATTCTAGCATCCCAATGTTGGGTAGAAAGAACCAAGGTCCTTGGGAGAAGTGCAAAGGCAGCAGCCCTTCTCCTCTGCCTTCCCTTGCCCTTCTTCAGTGTCATGTCTTTCTCTGCTCCTCTGCACTTGGGCTAATACATGGCTATCTCAGCTGCAATGTGCCCTACCACAGAGCAGAAGGACCATCCGTAATGGCACCCAAATGCACTCCCAGGTCGTGTTATTCTCCTCAGACAGGAGATCTTAATTAACTTTCATGACAAATAGTTCAGAGATCATTTCCATGCACATAAATTTGAATGATCTTTATGGGCAATGCACAATTGCCTGGGAGGAAGTGATGGTACACTTGATGTTCTGAGCGTATTTTCTGTGGAAGGCATTTGTGTACATTCTACAAGCTCTTCAGTTTTATTCTGTTTTAAAAATCCCAGATTTATAGTATGTTTGGTATGATGGTGTCAAGAAAATAATTTCACTGGACATGTAGTCAATACCCATGGTCTGCTGGAAAGCTCACATGGCAGCTGCAGTCTTGCAGAAGTTGTTTGTGTGTTCATGCCAGTATGGCACACTTATGTTGTTATGCGTATGAAAATCAACCAAACATATTCTATAGAAAATATAAAATACATATCCTAATTAATTGATAATGCCCTGAATTTGTATACATTTGGTGTCTTACGCTTGGCTGATATGAATTAATATGAGATGATCCTGGCATCCACGTCGAGTCCCAGCTATCTCCTTCAGCCTTCTGAGATGAAGGTGGGTCCAACAGGCAAAGCACTATCCTTGGCTTAGGAAACTACTTTCAAAAACTTAACTTCACGTTTGGTTTTTAGCAAGTTACTAGTCTATACCTTTGTTCCCCGTCTCTTGCCTTGTACATGTGAAAAGTACACTAAAGGCTGGGATGTGGTCAGATTCCACAAAGATACCTAAGAGAGAAGTGGGTGTGCCAAGGAGTAGTTTGATTCAAATCCTAATTTGTGTTGCTCGCTGTTTGGGAGCATGAAGGGGAAGGAATGAGATGAGAATGAAGCTGTTAATTTCTTCCCTGCTTTCAGTGCACATTGGCTGTGCTCAGAAAGCATCTAGGAAGTCCAAATGCAGGGAGGACCAGAGCTGATCATTCCTTATATTTCTGAAGTTAAAAGACAAAAGCAGAAGACCACCCCTTCCTGTAGTGGCTTTTATTATTAGAAAAGAAAGGTAATATTTTGGAGAGGAAGGATGACTTTACGGAGCTGGAAGCCAGATGATCTCACTTCTAATCCTGGTGTTGACACAGATTTTCCTGTGTGACCTTGGAAAAATCTCTTGCTGCATTCCAGTTTCCAATTAGTAAAATGCAACAATAATTCTTTGTTATCTCTGAGGAACAGTCTGCGGTTAATAATGTATGGTTGCTAGACAGATTTTGACACGTGCATAGGTGCTTGAAGATGGTTCGTTTTGGTATCCAGAGGTTTTTCGTAGTTTTTCTTTAAAAAGCATTTAAACAAGTTAGGTCTTAACTCCTGTGACAGTTTAGGACCTCTGTTTCTGTCTCCATCGGTATGTACCTTAATCCCTTTCAAAGTTCTGTCATGCACTAATGTGCTGGCATAATAGAAAAGCTCTAGAAGTAAATCGAGTTCTTAATGAGTATTTTAGCAATTCTATTAAGAGAAATAAGCAGATGTAATCAAGTTAAATCTGTTTAAATATTTTAAAGTCGCTTTTCTAAAACATGTAATCAACTGACTTCTTGGTTAAGAGCCAGACTGCATCTCCAGCCTTGCACTGCCCACTTCCATGCTGCTGCTGCCACTACTTGGAAAAGGGACACGAGGTTTCTTTTCCCCATCACTTCTGCCATTATCCTTTTGTATATGCCATCATGTCATCAGTACCGTGCTTTCTAACACCTCCCCTCCATTACCTGCCACTTCTTTGTGCCTGAAAAAGCAGTCCCCAGCACTGCTGCTTGGTATTGCTGTGTCTTCTGACAACGGTTTGCAGGAACCAGGTGATCTGTGCTACTGTCAGTATTTGTGCTCCCTACATCCTGCAGTTGATGCCAGTCCAGCTGATCCATGGTAACCTGTGGAAATCCTGCAGATACTTTGGCTCACTGCAGCTTTAGGTTGGCCATGGTGTTCTCTGGAGTGCTTGGGGTGTAACATTTTTCAAAAGACAAACATTTTATTTTTTAATGCCCGCCGTTTGCTTTTGTCACGTAAGGGAGATGTTTGTAGTGGGACTGAAGACCAGTGAAAGTCTCAGCTCTGAACCCTCTTTTTGGTAACACTGTGTTGAATTAACGGGTAGAGCCTCAGCAAAGATCAGAACATCATGCAGTAGCTGCTGCAAAAAGAGTAAGAGAAGCCAGAGACGGAGTGACGTGGCTAAGGTTATAGAATCATAGAATCTAATCACTAAGGTTGGAAAAGACCTCTGGGATCATCAAGTCCAACTGTCAACACAACGCTACCATGTCTCCTAAACCATGTCCCCAAGTGCCACGTCTGCACGGTGTTTGAACACCCCCAGGGATGGTGACTCCACCACCGCTCTGGGCAGCCTGTGCCAGGGCCTGGCCACTCTGTCAGTGAAGACGTTTTTCCTAGTATCCAATCTAAACCTCCCCTGACACAGCTTGAGGCCATTTCCTCTCGTAGGAAGGAGTTATGGAACAGTTCAGCACCCGAATCAGGAGCAGATAACAGACCTCCCAATACCAACCTCGTGCTTTAGCCACTAATTTATATCAGTTGCCAAATATCCAAAGCCCTTATCCAGATCCTTACTGTGTGTATAGCTGGGCTGTAGGGGACGTTTCCTTTTTCCAAATAATCACCATTCAAAAATCAGTACCAGCATTTTTTGTTCCTTTCATTTACTTGGAATCTTCTTAGCTGCACATCTGATTCTTGGTACAGACACTGTAATTTGTATGCTGTTATCTGATCTATTTTCTAGTGTGTGTAGCTGGTTTTGAAAGCAAATAAAAAGTAATCCAGTTAGACTTTATTTAAATCCATTCAGTAGGAACAATTATCTCAAGTGCTCCAGCTTCTGACATTCATCACGCTAGAAAAGGACACAAAGTTGTGTATAAAAATATGACCATTTAACTCGAGTGGTGCTTCGAGGACATAAGAATAGAATCATTCTGTTGCATTAAATAATATTATGTGGTTAAAAAGTGACTAACAGGTCTTGATTATGGCCATTAATGTAGGTGTTTAATAAAGAGGGTTTAATAAAGGCACTCGAGAAAGGTTACCAAATATTACAAAGAGTTGCTTTGCTGTTTACATCAGCAAATATTTTAGGTAGAGGGAGAAAATCGTTAAGTGTTGGCTGTTAATCTTGAGTGAATGTAATAGATTCAATTATGTAATGTGACAATGAATTTGTTCTGCTTTGCCTTGGGTTAGAATTTAAGCTTTTCCTCTTCAGATTTATTCAGATTGTTAAGTGGCTGCTGAGAAGCTGGAACCTTGTCAAACAAACTTGGCTTTAAATTTTAAATTATTTTTAATCAATATGTGAAGAGGCCAAGCTCTGCCATATGTTACTTACCATCCATTAGTTGGTAGCTGGTCATTAAACTCTCACTAAGGTTTCCTAACTGTGACTATTGTGGTGATTTTTTTTTTTTCCTCTCTCTCTTTGTAGAGTATGGGCAAAGGGGAGCATTCGTGGCAGATTGCCTTGAGGACAATAAAAACTCTCATGTAGTATGGTTGTTTGTTCAGACACAAACAATAGAGACATTTTGCTATTACCATTTGCCAGCTATCAAGGGGTTTTGAGCCCCCTCCCCCTTGGTGCCTACAACTCAAAACAGATGCAAAATCTTTCTTTTCAGTCCCCTTGAAATGACCTGTGGTGGTGCAGTGTCATTTAGAGGAGAAATTATTGGAGTGAGAGTGGCTGGTAACAATAGGGGCCTTGTGCCAGGCACATGACAGAACAGTGAGGGGGCTGTTGGTGACTTTATTGGGGAGGAGAACGGCGATCTGGCAGGTGCTGCCATTGTTAAAGGTCTCCGCTCCTAGACAGTGGTCGCAGATGAGTTCATGTCATTTTGTTCAAGCTCTTTACACCGGGTTCAGTGATGTGACACTGGTCAAGTAGCCGATCCAGCTTTTCTGATCTCCTCGAAATGGTCCCTTCTGTAATATAACCCTTTATTGCTGAGATATGTCAACATGCTTCTAGGCCATATGGCTTCAAGCTAGAGTAACTTTTGTGCTCTCTGAAAGGGACATAATAACTTAATGTTTACTCTGCCAATACAGCCCCGGTACTCACTACTGATCCTGGCATTACTCTCTGGAGATGTCATCCAGAAAACCAATTACAGTGTATTGATACAAAATAGATCCATTGGTTTAATGCTGAATTTGACAACAACAGAGATTGTTGTGTACGAGCCGAGAGCTCCCGCTGACCATATTTAGAAATGTGCACTCCATGTTTTCCTTTTTATACTCGTAACGATGCCGGGTTCTGGTGGTGGGATCGCAGACCAGCGAACCGGGGTGAAGAAGTTTAAATTTTTTTACACTCAAAAGAATCACATGAGTGATGTTAAGTAGAAAAGGTTAAACACATTGAAGTAAATGTATTGATGCATCAATTTTACTCATGCTGTCCCTTTTCTCAAAGCACCAGGCCACACTATAATAGCTACATCTGCTTCTGTTGTACATATTGTTTAGTTCTAGTTTTTTGGCTCGGAGAATAGAAACTGGTCTTTCTGTGGGGAAACAAAGAATTTGTTTTTGTAAATTGCCATTTTTTTTCTGAATAAATCATGAAAAACCTGGCAGATTGAATAGATCAGCCATATGGAAACTGGCAAATTTTAGTCTGCTAAAGATAATTAAACATGGATGTTATGTAGCTTAATGAGATACATGTTTGTGGTACAGGGGAGAAGCAGAGAGACAGAAAATGAGGAGATAGCACTCAGAAAGAAAAATTACATCTTTAGGGTTTGAACTGCTGCCGTACAAGAGATATGAAGTGTTTTCAGAGCTGCTTAACAGGCCTGGGGTAGGCAGATCTCATCCAAACAGTGGTTGTACATCCAAAATTGGCCGACAAAGTATAAAATTCCACCTAGGGATATGTTGGGTTTTTTTTAACAAGCACCATAGAGCGGTGCTGATACATTAAGAGAACAAAGAATTGGTCATAACATGTGGAGGAACTCCGACCATATAAAACCATTTCCACTGCAGATAAATATTATTGTTCTTACTAGACAAGTTTGACTGCCTTTTGGTTGTCAATATATAACGCAAAAGACAAACCAATTTACAAGCAATGAAAATTTGACATTGAAATGGACCTATAAATATGTCTTATTAAAAAAAAAAATATATTGCATCAGATATAGAACAAGACCTTAAAAATAATCAAGAAAGGGAACATTGCAGGAAAAAAAAAACCTTTGTAACTCATTCTAGGGGCAAAGCTAAATCAAGTATTGCAGCCCTTGTGAGATATGAACCTTCATAAAACACTACTGTGAGGATCCTTTTTAATTTCATCTATTTTGTTGAAACACTGAGACTTTACTCCATTTTGTCCTATATTTTAAATGCCTGTCTACTGGGTCTTCTTGGAAGCTGATGAAGTCTTCAGGTAGGATAAACAGGTAGCACAGACAGGACTTCGTTTCTAGAGTAAAACCTGGGGTCAATGAGCTAGGAATATAATAGGAAAAGGCATTAGGGTTATAGGAATGTTTAATATCAGTATAATGGGAAATGACTCAAGCATGCAACCAACCTAGCCAAACGCTCCACAAACAAACAAGCACTTCCCACCTCATTCCCCAAAAATAACAAGCAGAGAAGCAAACTGAAAACACATCTAAGGGGGAGTAGAGAAGGGTGTGGGGGAATGTGATCCGCTAAAAGAGTATCACTAAACCTTCCAAATTGAGCTATCTGTAATTCGTAGATGAGGGAAAGGGGGTCCCATCTCTGGGTGTGCTACTCACTCACATTGTGACCTTTAAATGGAGTAAACCTCTGTTTCCTTATCTGTATTACAAGCAGTAAAAGGGAAGATTACTGCCCAGATGTGGGGAGGTTTTCATTAGGTTCAGTAGTGCACTCTGACCCTGTGGATGACAGAGCCAAAAATACAAAGGGAAATGAGGGCATACACACATACGGTTTGTGAAATTGAGCCAAGTACTCCACACTACCCCAGCTGTGTGACCAGAGCTTGTGTGGTCAAAGAATCCTCTCCTTCCAAACAGATGCCTCTTGCAGCTTGAGAGGGCTGTGGAATAAGCATTTATGCTGCTGTACGCACAAACCAGTGCGAACTATAAAATGCCAAACCCAAGC
>VZTV01001420.1:14231-27535 GCA_013400875.1 Anhinga rufa | reverse complement strand
GCTCATGGATCCCCTCCGTCACCTCTCCCTCGGCTCATGAATCCCCTCCGTCACCTCTCCCTCGGCTCATAGATCTCCTCCGTCACCTCTCCCTCAGCTCATGGATCCTTTCCGTCACCTCTCCCTCAGCTCATGGATCCCCTCCGTCACCTCTCCCTCAGCTCATGGATCCCCTCCGTCACCTCTCCCTTGGCTCATGGATCCCCTCCGTCACCTCTCCCTCAGCTCATGGATCCCCTCCATCACCTCTCCCTTGGCTCATGGATCCCCTCCATCACCTCTCCCTTGGCTCATGGATCCCCTCCATCACCTCTCCCTCAGCTCATGGATCCCCTCTGTCACCTCTCCCTCAGCTCATGGATCCCCTCCCTCGGCTCCAGGAACCCGCTGGCGCTGAAGGAGCAGGAGCAAGCAGGGACAGACTTGCTCCACGGAGCAAAGTGATGATCCAGCCCGCTGCCTAACAGCTAGAGTGCTTCAGACGTGCTGGAAGCACTCCGTGACTCTCTTCAGCACGAGGAGTTGCTGTCTGGTGCCTCCAGCTGAGCAGCATGCGACCCACGGGCTTGCACCACTCAGGAGAGGGAGCTCAGCCTCCATCCCTGGGTACTCTGAGGCATCCGGACCAGTTTTCACCCATTGTAGCCAAGCTGATGTCCTCTGGACATCCCCACGGGACCCCCCCACCAAGGATGGTGGGCGCACGCTCCCCCGGGCTGGCCCAGCGTAGCTCCGAGGGGTGGGGGGGGTCTCCCAGCGCAAGGGGATGGGGGGCAGATGGGTGAGCCCCAGACATACATGTGGAGATCCTGACGGCCTTGGGGTCCTCCGGCCGGTGCGGGGAGCGATTTCGCAGCGGGGAGAGCGGAGCTGCGTGCGGACAGAGAGCAGGAGCTCAGCCCCGTCGCCAAAGGAGCGCTGGTGCCCGGCCCCATCCTCGCCCCCACCCAGGAGCACTCACCATGCGCGTGGCCCCGGCAGCGCTGCAGGACACGCACGGTCTTTGCCATCATGTGCTGTGGGCAATGCACAAAGGTCACTTGCTGTCACCTGGCCCCACTTTGCTCCCAGGCTGGGAAAACACAGTCCCCTCCGGCTTCAGCGGTGGCCGTGGCTGC
The DNA here is from genome assembly GCA_013400875.1 of Anhinga rufa. Classification (NCBI taxonomy): domain Eukaryota; kingdom Metazoa; phylum Chordata; class Aves; order Suliformes; family Anhingidae; genus Anhinga; species Anhinga rufa. Next base: position 26,417 of record VZTV01001420.1, on the reverse strand, counting down.
TCTGTGCCCCCGCGAGGGGCCGGCCAGGGGGTCCCGGCTGCCGGGGGGGCCGTGCTAATGCCGTGGAGATCTATCTGCATCCCAAGGGGACGGGGGGACAGCAGGTCGCCCAAGGTGGGGGTCCATGGGGAGCCAACCCACCCCACTCACCATCTTCTCAAAGTTGATGAGGTTCTCGGCCAGCGTGCGATTGCCCTCGTGGATGAACGTCATATCTGCGGGGGGGATTTGGGGCTCAGATTCCTGGTCCCTGGGGAGGGCTGGATGTGTCCAGAGGGGTCCCTGCCACCCTGGTCCAACCCATTCCCACACGCGCCCCCAAGAAAAGCCCCGCAGCTCCCAAGCCAAGGTACCCACCTTTGAGGAGAAGGGGCACGAAGGGGATGATGGGGGGGCTCAGCTTGGCGACGGCCAGGCGATAGACCCTGTGGTTCCACGATGGGTCCTGGGGATGGAGCGGGACCTCAGCGCAGGGCAGGCAGGGGACTCAGCCCCGGCTGCTGCCTGCCCCGGGTGCAGGGGAGAAAGCGGGGGCTGCACGTCCACGGCACAGCTGCGACCTTGCGCCTTCTGGGAAGCAGGGGCAAACCCTGCCGGGAAGAGGGATGCGGGGTGGGAAGGGGCTGCACTCACCAGCATCCGCTCCAGCGCCGAGTGCAGCTTCCGGATCTTGTGGGGCAGCCTCTGCGCAGAGAGAGGGTCACCGGTGCTGGCACACCGGCTCTCCCACCCCCACAGAGCCCCCCCAGCTCCCCCGGCACCTCCTGCTCTCCACCTGCCCCGTTGCACCTCTGTGGGCTCTGCAACACTGCCTGCTCCGGGTGCTCATGAGCAATAGGCTCGGAGCCCGCTGCCACTCCGGTACGGGGGATTTTAGCCCCCAGCTGGGTCTGACCAGACCCAGGGGCTGATCCTGGCCCCCTCCCTGGTGGGAAACGCGCTCCCTGCCCTTAGCAGCTCCCTTGCTCAGAGCTTATGGGTGCCTGGACCCCAGCCACCCTTGCCCATTGCCCAGACCAGGGGACCCAGACCCATCACTGCAGACCTCGGGGAACCTCACAGGGCTGGCAGCAGCCCGAAGGCGGTTACCTCCCAGGTCTTGGCCAGGCGGCTGACGGCCGTGTTGCTCACGCCAAACATCACTGCGAAGAAGGAATTCAGGTTCTTCTGCTCCTTGAGGCTGCGGGCGAGGACAGAGTCAGGCGAGGAGGCCACCACCAGCTCCGTCCTTGCCGGACTGGGACGTGGGCGGCGAGGCACTCACTGTGCGGCCAGCTTGATGAACTTGCGGAGGAGCTGGGCTCGCCTGCCCACCTCAGGGCAGAGGCACAGCTCCGTGGCCACCCAGTACTGCAGCTCGTTGAAGCGCCGCATGACCCGCTCTAGGTTGGCCGTGGTCACGTCGTGAAACTTCTGCGGCCCGACGATGTAGTGGATCATTTCCACCTGCAAAGCCCAACGCAGTGGCTGAAGGGTGTCCCGAAAGCCACCCCGGAGGCACCTTCTGCCCCGGTCTGGGTGCTGGCCTTACTTGGTGGATACTCTTGAAGAGGTTCCAGTCGTAGTCGGTGAGGTAGCTGGCCAGATCCTTGGAGCTGATGAGGTCCAGGGTCTCTGAGGAGCTGACGTGGGGGCCCAGCTGCTCAGGGTGGGGGGTCTGTGCACAGGAGAGAGGATGCCTGACCCCTCTCGCCATTAGCTGCTACAGTAGGGAAGGCAACGCCAGCCCCTTCCCTGGGATGGACACCCCCAACGCTGAGCTGCTATGGAGCCCACAGCCCCACACCCAGCCTGGGGGGCCAGCCCGGTGCTGCCCATCGCCGAGACTCCCCCGCTCCGCGCTCACCAGGCTGCCCAGCTCCTCCACGCTCACAGCGAAGAGCCTCTCGTTGAGCCCCAGCGCCGTGAACACCCCCACGGCGTCCAGCTGCAGCCCCACTTTATCTGCGGGAGAGAGGGTGGTCGGTGCTGGGACGGAGAAGGGGCCAGATCCTGGCTGGGCACGGGGCAATTGCCACCCTGGCACGGTGGCAGCCCACAGGAGAGACCCCGAGGACGTGCTATCCCCGGGAGAGCCCGCTCACCTCCGGCTGAATTCACCTTCACCAGGATGTGCTCCCCGTCCCGGCCGAGCCGGGGGGCGAGGGACCGCAGGATGTCCCGCACCGAGGCGTTGACGGGCAGCACCGTCATCAGGCACGAGTGGTCCGGTCTGTAGATCTCGTAGGGCACTACGGGGGGGTGTGAAAGGGCTTTAGCGTCCCTGCCGCCGCGCAGGAGACAGTCCCCGCCGTGCGAGGCCGTACCTTTGTCCTGGGCTCTTAAGGCACAGCTGCTGTTCAAAATCGCCTCCTCCTGGCTTGAGAGCCAGTTCACCGAGCTCCGAGCCTGCGGCCAAGGTGGGAGAGAGCGGGGAGGATGACTCCCCAGCGGCCACCCCTCCTGCTGAGGGTCCCCAGAGGGCAGGGGTGCCCAGCTCTGCCCCCCCTCCCTGCCCTGGTACCCCACAGAGCCGCCCCTACCTTGGGCTGGGGAGAAACGCTGCCATCTCCATTCTCCAGCCTGCAGAGAGAGGATAAAGGTGGTGTTAGAGCCCCACAGACCTCGCGCTGGAGACAGAACCGGGTCCTGCAGCCCCCAGGACCCAGGCCACCACCAAGCCCCCCAAGCATCCCTGCCCCACAGGGCACCGGGGAGTCTCGGCAGTGTTTGGCACCCTCCCCGTGGCTGGGAAGCCCCCGCGCCGGGGGTGAGGTGGCCTGAGGGCTGCTGGCATCCCCCCGCTCTTGGCAATCATTGCTTTGCTGGCCAAAAGCTCAATCCCATGAGAAGTGCAATCCCCCTGCACACGAGGGGTGCGGGATTTGGGGACACGGGTGTCAACAGTGGCACGGGGGGGGGTACAGAAGCAGGTTCTGTTTCAGGTGAGGACACCCCCTCCTTCCCCGGGGCACTCACGCTCGGGGCCGCCGGCGGTCCTGTGCTTGCTCCTGGACCAGCCCGCCTAGGCGAGGGTCCTGGCTCGCCAGGTCCGCGAGGTTCTGCGGGAGGAAGGTCCCCGGCGCTCAGGACTGGATGTCCACGGCCAGACCCCGCTGGGGACATCCGCCCCCTCACCCCGCTCCCAGTACCTGCAGCAGCGCCGTGGTGCTGCGGTCGCCCTGCAGCAGCCGCCCGTAGAGCAGCACCCACTGGCTCACCAGCCGCAGGATCTTCCGGCGCTTGTGCAGGGAGTAGGTGGCCTTCTCCTGTTCCGAACCCTCCAGCGGCTCCGCGCGGAAACTGGGACCAGTCAAGGGCACCAGCATGGGCGATGCGGGGCTGGGGAGCGGGCAGGGACCCCCATATGTGTGCACCCAGGACAGGATGGGAGATGGGGATGTGCCCTGTGCCCCAGAGCCTGAGGGATTTGGGGCTCCCCTGGCCAACCCTTGAGGTCCCACTGGGGTGACAGGGACCAGGGTGAGGGTGCTGGTCCCTGGCAGGGGGGTGCATGGTGTAGGATGGAGACCAGTCCCCCCCAGTTCCAGCCGCAGAAGGATACTGGTGCAGCAGTGCTCTGCAGAGCTGCGAGGTCGGCATGAACACAGTGTAAGTCAGCAGGAAATCCCCCAGCAGGGTATCTGGAAGAGACCAGGCCACCACCATCATTCACCCTTCACGACGTCCAGCGGGTTGGGGACACGGTGATCACAGCCAGGCGGTACAGCTGTCCGGGAAAGGGTCACCCGTGCCCTGCGTGGGGTTGGCCTGTGGTCTACCCCCATGGTGACTGTGCTCATTGGGGGTCACTTTTTGCTCCTAAACACCACAGAAAGGGCTGGCAGGGTTGCAGGCTTTGGGGGATGAAAGAAAAGTAAAGGGTTTCACTAAAAGCACAGCGCTCGGCGGAGAGAGAACTCCAAGGCAGCCGCTGACGACACCAGCTCGGCAGCTCTGATTTTTTACCCGCTGGGGACACCTCCTGGTTCCCGTCTCACCCAGCTTTGCTCCTCTCCGAAGGCAGAGGGAGATGGAGGGATGTGGGACAGGAGGGAGAGATGCTCTGGGCCCTGGAGCTGCCTCCCTCTCCTGGCCTCCATGGGGGATTTTAGGGCGAGGGGAGCAGCTTTTAGGGTTGAACACTGGGAAGAAGGCAGCCTCGCTTGGTGCTGGTCCTCCTGCCGGCACCCTGTCCCCAGCCCCCTGCCCATCTCAGGGTTGCTCTGGGACATGGTCCCCAGACCAAGGGGGTGACCCCCCCACCTACCCACGGGGTCGTAGAGCGTGGCGTCGAGCCTCATGAACTCCAGCAGATGCTCGAGGATCTTCTCCGGTGTCCCAGCCATCACCGAGTACCTGGTGGGCAGAGCACCAGGCACATCAAGGAAGGACGCAGCACCCCAGCTGTGGGCAGGGCCACCACGCCGGGCCACCAGGACACTCGACACAGCCGGCCAGCATGGCCTGGCATCCCTGTTCCCCCTCTGGGGACATGGTCCTCCCAGCAAACTCCCCCGAGGGAAGCTGCAGAGGAGGAAGAGGGACAGGCAGCGCTGCTGGCACGGCCGCAAGGAGGGACAAGGACAGCCTGCTGTCACCTGCTGCTCCGTGCCGCGGCTGGCTGGTTGCTGCCACCCTGCAGGTTCTTCTGCAGGACGAGCACCACCTTCCCGTGCTCCTTCAGGCGCATGGTGTTGGCCTCCACATCCTAGGGAGAGGAACCAGCCATCAGCCCAGCTCGGACCCATCAGGCAATGCCTGGCTGGCTGGTTGCACCCCAAAACCCCGTACCGGCATGCAGAGAAGCGTCCTCCCCTGCAAACACCACGGAGGGTGGTGCGTGGTGCGCCCCGGCTCAGACCCAGCACCCCGCCGGCCCCCTTCCCACCTTGAGGATGTGGTTGAAGTCCTGCTTGTCCACGCGGAGGAAGTGGCAGTTGTCCTCCCGCAGGATGATGGTGGCCGCGCGGGGCGCGTCGTTCACCAGCGCCAGCTGCCCAAAGTCGTCCCCCTCGTGCAGGGTGGCCACCAAGCCCTGGGCGGGGGCACGGAGGGTGAGGGAACCCTCATCCCCATGGGCGGCCAGCGACGTGGGGTGTCTGGAGAGACCCGCTGCCGCAGGGACACACCTACCTTGCCGTGGGTGACCACGTTCACCGAGCCCTTCCAGATGATGTACCATGACGTGCCTTTGTCTCCTTGGCTGAACACTGCAGGGGAAATGGCAGCATCCAGCAGTCAAAGAGGGGGAGCCCCCAAACATCCCTCTCAGCCCCGTCATCCCGAGCCCTCAGCCCAGGTGAACGCAGCGAGCGCCTGGTCCCCTCCATCCCTGGTCCACGAAGACACAGCAGGAGCATCCACATCGAGGACAACGGCCCCAGCCGTCCTCCCTGGGCTGGGGACCCTTTCCTGGGGGACCGGCCAGCCCTGGGTGGCTCCTGGGGCACACGATACTCACGCACGGTGCCTGCTCTCTGGTGTGACTCAAACATCAGCACGGACGCCAGCTCCCGCTTCACCTGCGGCAAGAGGCACCGGCCCTTAGGGTGAGCCCAGCCCGGAGCTGATGGGGCGGGAAGGAAGCCCAGGGATGCTCAGAGAAGACCAGAAGAGGATGCCCAGATGGGAAGCGATGGGATGCAGGAGGATTTGGGGACCAGGAGCAGTTTTGGGGGGACACACATGCCACGGGGGAAGCAGGGCACAGCCACACTCACCGAGTTGGAGAGATGAGCCACAGCTTTGATGTGCAGGAGCTCCTCAAATATGAGCTCTAGCTCATCCTCTGTGCGCTGGGCAGGCCTGGGAGGGGAGAGGGGGGTGAGTGGCCGTCTGTGCCCCCTCTCCCTGCCACATCGCAGGGTACAGACGCCCCTCTCCAGGCAAAAGCCCCTGGCCAGGCAGCCTCTTTCTCTCCCTGGTCTGACAGCCGTGGAAGAGATGCTTGGATCGGGTCGTCCCATCCACAGCAGCCCCTTTGGTACTCCAGGCTCCCACGGAGCAGGGTTGAAATGAGCCCCACGTCCCCCCTGGCCCCTGGGGAGCACCCAGCCACTCACGGCTTGCGCAGGGCCATGGTGAGCAGTGCGTCGGGACCCAGCTGGGCCAGGAAGGCCAGTGCCTCCAGCAGCTCCTCCGCATCCCGGGGCCCGGCACTGGGCTCGGGGCTCAGCTCCAGCTCGGCAAAGCGGTAAAACTGGGTGTCCTTGTCCTGGAAATGCCACTCCTGCTTCACTGCGGGGGGGAGAGCACGCGTGAGCTCGGCCGTGCACCCGTGGGAGACCCCATGGGGTGCCACTTGCACCCACGGGAGACCCCAGCAGCCCCCAGCGCACCCAGTCTCGCCCTGCGAGACCCCGCCGCCACACAGGGGCTGCCACTGCCGGCCCTCACCGTGCGTCAGGACGCCTCCATCCACCAGCACCTGGCAGATGCCAACAGCCTGGCCGCGTGTCTGGACGGCGAGCCCGGCGCTCAGCAGCCAGTCCACCAGCTCCTTCCCGGAGCAGCACTGCCTGCAAGGGGAGAGGGCATGAGAACCACCCCCGAAACGGGGCTGCGGCGCCCGGCACCCCAGGTGAGCCCTTGCCTGGGATGGGCAGCAGAAGTCCTGCCCTCCTCGGGGGGCTGCCGGGGATTTCGGCAGCCCGCGGTGCCCCCCGGCATGGCAGGGGTGCCGGCTGTCCCACCTGTGGTGCCGCAGGTGATGCTTGTGGTCCCGGATGAGGCCAGGACGGGTGCTGGTGAGGTGGATGAAGAGGAGCTTCCCGGCTCGCCAGATCTTCTCTGAGGATGCCTGGGGGTGGAAGGGGATTTTACAGCTTGCAGGGGAAGTGGGGAGGGCACGGGCAGCGAGGCACGGACCCTGACTGTGCTGACACCTCACACGGTGAACCGTGCCCCCAACACCCTGCCCAAGGTGCAGTGCGCCCGCACGCCCACCCCAGCACCCCGGGATCTCCATCACCTGCCCCCAGGAACAGACGAGCCCAAGGCCCGAGCATCCCAGAGCCGAGCCGAGGACCCCACGGTATGGGGGTGATCCAGCCTCCCACCCCTCCCAGCCTTCGACAGACATTTCTCCATCTCCCACCTCCCCAAACCCATGTCCTTGTGGACTTCCCCAGCCCACCCACCTGGGTAAGGCTGTTCCCATAGTCCAGGGTGGATTCAGTGTCCAAAAGCGGGGTCTGGAAAACCAAAAAGAAGGGAGTTGGTGGCCGTGGGGGCTCTGCGATGCTCCCCCCTCACCCCCCATACCCCAGGGGGGCTCCTGCCTCCCCCAAGGCACAGTTCAGCCTCATCCACTCTGCACCAGGCAGGGAGGCATGCTCACCAGAACTGATCTAAACCCAAGGCAAAGCCTTTACTCTGCCCCATCCTTGCTGAAAACAGACGCGTGTACCAGGGATCTAACCCCCAGAAACCCCCCCGCGGTTATGTTTAACTTCAGAAAGGGAAGTGCATTCAATGAGGGATAAAAGAAGGAAGTTAAAGGTAAAATCCTTGCAAACAGGGATCAAAGAGATTGTATTTGAGACATGGAGCTTGCCACTGGGGGAGAAGGACTTCAGAAAGACCTGGGGAAGCTGGAACAGCCCCAGGGGAGGCAGAGGTGTCCAAAGCCTGCGGGTTTTCCTCCAGCTTTGAAGCCGGGTCCAAACAAAGAGGATGGGAAAGATCCCAAACTCTGGCGGGTCACGGGAACGGCCCAAGAAAGCCTTGGAGAGCTGGAGGATCAGCTTGCAGAGGACACCAAGGACTGGGCTCATGGCTAGCCTGTCCCGCGGCAGATGGTGGGGAGCAAGAGCTCTCACGGAGGACGAGGGTGGCAGAGAGCCGCGAGGAGCGCGTGCTTGAACCCTTCCCTGCAGGCAACGTGTTGGGGGACGGGTCTCAAATCACAGCGCGGCCAGAAAAATGTATGCAATAAATCCTGAAAAATCAGCTGCAATAAATCCTGAAAAATCAGCTGCAACAACTGACGGGGACGTGAAGGTCCCGGTGCCCAGAGGAGCACGGCAGCGCAAGGGCCGAACTGCTAAGGGTGATGCGTAACCTCGCGCTTCCCTGGGCGCCAAGGAGCTGGCGAACATGACGCTGTTTTTCCAAAGGATTTTAAGGGAGATCCTGGAAACGATGGACCAGTGAGGCAGAAAGTCACCGAGCATGTGCTGGGTATGGGGAAACAGCACAGCGGGTAGAATTCAACACAGACGTGCCTAAAATAAGGCATATTAGAAGAAAACAAGCCAATTTTTCCCTTGCTCGTGGTCAGAGGATCCGAGCTGAAGCAGGAGCCCATGGCAGTGACCGAAAATGTGAACTCAGGCCTCGACAGCTGTAAAAAAATGCAAATAGTGGGATGGGTGTCAGTGGGAAGAGAGCAAAAAAGGAACCTTCGGTGATCCACAGCACACCGCTTCACCAGCAGTTCAGTGCTCCCTTAGCCTAAAGGAGAAAAACGTGCCCCTGGGGATGGAAAACCCGTCACCCACCGAGGTTTTTGCTTTATTTAACTTAAATCCGCACGTGATGAGTTGATCCAAGGTTCTTCTTTAATGTCTATGCCATTTACTGGTCCTAAAATAGCTGGGGGATCCTAAAATGGCTCAGGGAGTCCCTCCTGGAGCGATCTGTCATCACACCGTCGGGAATAGCTGGGGACCGTCTCCGGCCCCCGCAGCGGGTCCCTGCTGCCCAGGATGGACCGGCTGCCGACCGCCACGGCGCGACCCAGGGTCGGGTTCAGCTCCGCCGGGAGCGATGCCAGTCCCCGCCGGGCCACGCTTGAGTCTTCGGATTCTCCACAACCACTCATCCCTCTGGATATCCCCCACGAGCAGGGGCTTTTTTAATCCTTACGCTTATTTTTCTCCCAGTTTTTTCCCCTCGGGGAGGGGATGCTCCAGGTAAAAACAGAGCAACGAAGGGACGAGCCACTCCCCACCCCAGCCGCAGCCCTAACCCCGGTGCAAAGGCGGCCAGGCTCCCATCCAGGTGCTGCCCAGAGGGACAAGGGCTCCCTCACGGCCAAGCCTGGTCCTGAATAAACAACCTTTCAACCCGACCGGGTGTGCTGCTTGAACCACGGGCTGGGGGAAGCCAAGAGCACCCGTCAGACCTGTTCTCCACACGCTGCCCTGGCCGAGGCACTCAATGCCCTTCGAGCACTAACCCCGCCGCAGGGTGAGGGCCATCCTTCCTTGGGGTGTCTTCACCTCGAGGGGAAGGTTTTGTGGTCCCCGCTGTTTCTTTCTGGCTGGTAAGGTGTCTGCAGCACTCCGGGCTGCCGGGGAGGTGGTGGACGCTCAAAACACGGCGGCGTCTGGGCCAGATCCTCCTCGGATCCGCTGGCTCTGGGCTGGTTGGGAAAGTCTGAGCCACCCCAGCAAGACGGATGGCCGGATGAAAGCCTCAATTAAGGAAGCCAAGGGAGTAATTAGCTGCAGAAGCCTTCTTTGCAAATTAATTCAAGGACAAAACCACCTACCAGGAGCTGAGGGAAAATCAAAGAGCCCTGGCACCTCCTGGCCCAGGCAGCAGGGTGGTGGAGGCGGACACCCGCTGATGGGTGCTCCGATGGGTGCTCTGCCCTGTGCTGCCTGCCTGCTCACACCCTGCCCGGCTCAGGCTGCTCCCTCATTTCCTCCAGCCCTTTCCATACCCCCAGGGCTTCCCCATCCTTCTCCGGACAGCCCGGGCCAACTCGAGCCACCAAGCTGCCCCCCAGCAGTTTGCAACCAGCTTACGGGAGATTCGGGGAGTGGACGGAAAACAAGCAGCTCTGTGAACGCAGCAGGTCCCCGGGGACGCTCCCGACCTGGCCGCACTGCTGCTGAGGCTGGGACATCGTGACTTACTCATTCTGCAAACTTTCCTGAGCCTCGTGACCGCCCCATGGAACAGGAAACGCGCCGGCAATTGCAGAGCAAATGTTTGCAAATAGGAGCCGGGCTGCAGCCGGAGTGTGGAGCTACCTCCCATGGGACCCGGAGGTCGGTGTCACCCCCTTGGGTGCGAGCGAAAGCTGCTCCGGTCCCCAAACAGCCTCTGCCGTCACCCCGTAAGTGAGGGCTGTCCTTGAGGCAGGGAGCCAGGCCGCGCCACGGTCTCGCTGCAAGCTGGGCTCACAAGGACACCGAAGGAGACTAAGAAAAACCCTGCCCAAGGATGAGTGCTCGGAGCGATTTCTCCCTCCTGAGGTTTTCTCATTGCCAGACCGGCTCTGAACCACATGCAAAAACTCATGGCTGTCCCCAAAAACCCCTTCCCGAAGCGTTCTTGCTCCCCAGCTCCCGGGTCTGGACCCACAGGATGCCCTCCCCACCCTCACCCCCTGCCTAATTGTCACAGCGGCATCGCGGCCGTCGTCTCCAAACAGCTTCCTAAAGGAGTTGCCTCTTTCCATCTTCCTGCTTACGGGACACGCGGGGCGCTGAGATCCTGCCTGTCTCCAGAAATCCGGTAGCAGCGGGCGGCCAGCCAAGGCCGGCAGCGAGCGTTCCGCGCTCGCGCGCTGCTTTTGTTTGGGATCCCAAGGAAAACAACAGGAGTTATTTCAGGCTTTACGGCTCCGGAGAAAGTCCTCGCCCATCCGCAGCCTCAAAAGGCACGGCAGCCAGCCAGGGGCTCCCCTGGGAAGGAGGCTTGGGGGACCCGCTCTGTCCCCTCCATCATCTCCAGGGATGTGGCAAGAGCTGGCAAGGATGGCACCTGTACTCTGGGAAGGGCGAAGGACGGAGCTGCTTGGGGACGCCGGGCTGCGATGTCCTGCTGGTGCCAGGGAGCCTGGGCTGGAGCCTCGCGGCGGGGAGCAGAGCTGGAAGGGATTTGCCGGCACCGGGATCACGCAAACGGGTCCCCAGGAGGGATGAGACAGAGCCGCCGCGTAAGGAGGAGCTTCCAGGAGCCGTAGGCACGCAGCGGTGGGGACAAGGGACAATATTGCTGCTCCAAGGCACAGCCAGACCGTTCCCTGCCGTCCGCCTCTCCAGCACCCGCCCCGAGGAACGGGTGCGCCGGGAGCACCCTCCAACCTGCAAAAAGCGGGGAGAACACCCCCTTTCCCTGCCAAGATCGGATCCGCTCCCCTCAAAGGGCTGTCGGTTGTCCCCACGCGCGGCGGAGGCACGCGGGGAGCGGACGCCCCCGCCACGCCGCGTGTGCCACCGCGCTGCCAGGCTTTGTCGGGTTTATCCTAGCCCGGCAGTTCCACGCAGCGACGCTCTCCCGACCTCCGCGGCTTTCTGCCGCTCAAAAAACCCTCCCCGTAATTAAGTTCCTAAAAGTTCCGTGGAGAAAAAAAAAAACATCAGGGAGAAGGGGGGAAAAAAAGAGAGGAAAGTTTTCTTCTTTGTGAGGGAGCTTGCATGCTGCATAGAAATGCCGAAAGGGGGGTTGTTCCCTTACAGTAATTTTAATTTTTTTGCCTTAAAAACGTTTGCCTGAGGCCAAGCAGTGTGGGAAGGAGAAGGTGACAAATGAACAGGCTCCAGGGTCATCTCCCAGCCCGAAGGGGACAGAGAGGAGACTGAGAGTGAGAACCGGGTGCTTTTTACACCCTGGGGACCCCCAGCGACCCCCAGTAGCTCCGGGCTAGGGGACAGCACGGACCTGGGGAGGGGGGATGTGACGCCGAGCATCGTCCCGCTGCCGAGCAACAAATTTCTCCTGTAGAAACAGCCTGACCTGGCGGGCAGGGAACGTTTTGAACCCCGTGTGCCGCAGGGAAGGTCTTTCCTGTTCACAGGCTCAGGGTTGGGGTGCGCTGCCCGGGCGCCGGAGCACAATAGCACCGGGCTCGTTTCATGCCTGGCTGCCGGCTCCGCCTGGAGAAGGGGGTTAGGGCAAGTGGGTGCAGAAACGCGCTCGCTGCACGCCCGGCCTCGCTCGCTGCACGCCCGGCCTCGCTCGCTGCACGCCAGCAAACACGACGGGGGCGAGCAGGGTGCGGGTCACTGGTCCCAGTCCGCTGCCAGGCCAGCGGGGAAGGCAGGGAAGGGCCAGACCTGTATTGCAGAGCTCAGGAAGGGGGGCTGGAGGGGGGCGATAAGCCCAGGAAGAGGGGTGGGGGGCTCAGCTTGGCTCTCGCAGTGGCTTCACCCAACCCCGGCCCCCAAAACCCTGCGGCGGCCCAAGCGGGGACCCCCGGCGCGAGGCGGGGTGCTGAGAGGGGCGGCGGGGAAAGCCGGCGGCTCG